>CAWWDK010000263.1:0-165140 GCA_963942575.1 Priocnemis perturbator
AGCACAGCAAGCACAGGCAGCAAGCACAGGCAGCAAGCAAGCACAGGCAGCAAGCACAGGCAGCACAGCAAACACAGGCAGCACAGCAAGCACAGGGAGCAAGCACAGGCAGCACAGCAAGCATAGGCAGCAAGCACAGGCAGCACAGCAAGCACAGGCAGCACAGCAAGCACAGGCAGCAATCACAGGCAGCACAGCAAGCACAGGCAGCAAGCACAGGCAGCACAGGCAGCACAGGCAACACAGCAAGCACAGGCAGCTTGCACAGGCAGCATAACAAGCAGAGCAAGCACAGGCAGCAAGCACAGGCAGCACAGCAAGCACAGGCAGCAAGCAGGGGCAGCACAGCAAGCACAGGCAGCAAGCACAGGCAGCAAGCACAGGCAGCACACCAAGCACAGGCAGCACAGCAAGCACAGCAAGCACAGGCAGCAAGCACAGGCAGCACAGCAAGCACAGGCAGCAAGCACAGGCAGCGCAGCAAGCATAGGCAGCACAGCAAGCACAGGCAGCAAGCACAGGCAGCACAGCAAGCACAGGCAGCAAGCACAGGCAACACAGCAAGCACAGGCAGCAAGCACAGGCAGCACAGCAAGCACAGGCAGCAAGCACAGGCAGCACAGCAAGCACAGGCAGCAAGCACAGGCAGCAAGCACAGGCAGCACAGCAAGCACAGGCAGCAAGCACAGGCAGCACAGCAAGCACAGGCAGCAAGCACAGTTATGTTAGAAACCCGCAAAATAGCTCGACGAGATGTGTTCGTTTTAGCGATTCTGGGGGAAGTGTAGAGGGGTCAAGCTCCGTCCTGTTTCCAACAGGCAAAGCCTGCTCCGTTTTTTCGCGAGATTCACTCTCGCATTTGTTTACAATGCTTACTCTTACTGAGACGCAGGTCAATGCACCGGCCGCCGAGGTAAACATATGATCCGCGACTCTCGGCGCCTCCAAAAACAGGTGACACAGCAACGCACTGTCGTGGGCCACTGTCGAATTACCGCGTGTTATGGGCGAAATCAAATGCATCGCTAACAGGCAGCACAGCAAGCACAGGCAGCATAGCAAGCACAGGCAGCAAGCACAGGCAGCACAGCAAGCACAGGCAGCAAGCACAGGCAGCACAGCAAGCACAGGCAGCACAGCAAGCACAGGCAGCAAGCACAGGCAGCACAGCAAGCACAGGCAGCACAGCAAGCACAGGCAGCAAGCACAGGCAACACAGCAAGCACAGGCAGCAAGCACAGGCAGCACAGTAAGCACAGGCAGCACAGCAAGCACAGGCAGCAAGCACAGGCAGCAAGCACAGGCAGCACAGCAAGCACAGGCAGCAAGCACAGGCAGCACAGCATGCACAGGCAGCAAGCACAGGTATGCTAGAAACCCGCAAAATAGCTCGACGAGATGTGTTCGTTTTAGCGATTCTGGGGGAAGTGCAGAGGGGTCAAGCTCCGTCCTCTTTCCAACAGGCAAAGCCTGCTCCGATCTTCGGCGAGATTCACTCTCGCATTTGTTTACAATGCTTACTCTTACTGAGACGCAGGTCAATGCACCGGCCGCCGAGGTAAACATATGATCCGCGACTCTCGGCGCCTCCAAAAACAGGTGACACAGCAACGCACTGTCGTGTGCCACTGTCGAATTACCGCGTGTTATGGGCGAAATCAAATGCATCGCTAACAGGCAGCACAGCAAGCACAGGCAGCAAGCACAGGCAGCACAGCAAGCACAGACAGCAAGTACAGGCAGCACAGCAAGCACAGGCAGCATGCACAGGCAGCACAGCAAGCACAGGCAGCAAGCACAGGCAGCACAGCAAGCACAGGCAGCACAGCAAGCACAGGCACAAGCACAGGCAGCAAGCACAGGCAGCACAGCAAGCACAGGCAGCAAGCGCAGGCAGCACAGCAAGCACAGGCAGCACAGCAAGCACAGGCAGCAAGCACAGGCAGCACAGCAAGCACAAGCAGCAAGCACAGGCAGCAAGCACAGGCAGCAAGCACAGGCAGCACAGCAAGTACAGCAAGCACAGGCAGCAAGCACAGGCAGCACAGCAAGCACAGGCAGCAAGCACAGGCAGCTTGCACAGGCAGCATAGCAAGCACAGCAAGCACAGGCAGCAAGCACAGGCAGCGCAGCAAGCACAGGCAGCACAGCAAGCACAGGCATGTTAGAAACCCGCAAAATAGCTCGACGATATGTGTTCGTTTTAGCAATTTTGGGGGAAGTGTAGAGGGGTCAAGCTCCGTCCTCTTTCCAACAGGCAAAGCCTGCTCCGATCTTCAGCGAGATTCACTCTCGCATTTGTTTACAATGCTTACTGTTACTGAGACGCAGGTCAATGCACCGGCCGCCGAGGTAAACATATGATCCGCGAATCTCGGCGCCTCCAAAAACAGGTGACACAGCAACGCACTGTCGTGTGCCACTGTCGAATTACCGCGTGTTATGGGCGAAATCAAATGCATCGCTAACAGTCAGCACTGCAAGCACAGGCAGCATAGCAAGCACAGGCAGCAAGCACAGGCAGCACAGCAAGCACAGGCAGCACAGCAAGCACAGGCAGCAAGCACAGGCAGCAAGCACAGGCAGCAAGCACAGGCAGCACAGCAAGTACAGCAAGCACAGGCAGCATAGCAAGCACAGGCAGCACAGCAAGCACAGGCAGCACAGCAAACACAGGCAGCACAGCAAACACAGGCAGCAAGCACAGGCAGCACAGCAAGCACAGGCAGCAAGCACAGGCAGCGCAGCAAGCACAGGCAGCAAGCACAGGCAGCACAGCAAGCACAGGCAGCAAGCACAGGCAGCAAGCACAGGCAGCAAGCACAGGCAGCACAGCAAACACAGGCAGCACAGCAAGCACAGGCAGCACAGCAAGCACAGGCAGCAAGCACAGGCAGCACAGCAAGCACAGGCAGCACAGCAAGCACAGGCAGCGATCACAGGCAGCACAGCAAGCACAGGCAGCAAGCACAGGCAGCACAGCAAGTACAGCAAGCACAGGCAGAAAGCACAGGCAGCACAGCAAGCACAGGCAGCAAGCACAGGCAGCACAGCAAGCACAGGCAGCACAGCAAGCACAGGCAGCAAGCACAGGCAGCAAGCACAGGCAGCACAGCAAGCACAGGCAGCAAGCACAGGCAGCACAGCAAGCACAGGCAGCAAGCACAGGCAGCAAGCACAGACAGCACAGCAAGCACAGGCAGCTAGCACAGGCACGTTAGAAACCCGCCAAATAACTCGACGAGATGTGTTCGTTTTAGCGATTCTGGGGGAAGTGCAGAGGGGTCAAGCTCCGTCCTGTTTCCAACAGGCAAAGCCTGCTCCGATCTTCGGCGAGATTTACTCTCGCATTTGTTTACAATGCTTACTCTTACTGAGACGCAGGTCAATGCACCGGCCGCCGAGGTAAACATATGATCCGCGACTCTCGGCGCCTCCAAAAACAGGTGACACAGCAACGCACTGTCGTGTGCCACTGTCGAATTACCGCGTGTTATGGGCGAAATCAAATGCATCGCTAACAGGCAGCACAGCAAGCACAGGCAGCATAGCAAGCACAGGCAGCACAGCAAGCACAGGCAGCACAGCAAACACAGGCAGCACAGCAAACACAGGCAGCAAGCACAGGCAGCACAGCAAGCACAGGCAGCAAGCACAGGCAGCGCAGCAAGCACAGGCAGCAAGCACAGGCAGCACAGCAAGCACAGGCAGCAAGCACAGGCAGCAAGCACAGGCAGCACAGCAAACACAGGCAGCACAGCAAGCACAGGCAGCAAGCACAGGCAGCACAGGCAGCAAGCACAGGCAGCACAGCAAGCACAGGCAGCACAGCAAGCACAGGCAGCGATCACAGGCAGCACAGCAAGCACAGGCAGCAAGCACAGGCAGCACAGCAAGTACAGCAAGCACAGGCAGAAAGCACAGGCAGCACAGCAAGCACAGGCAGCAAGCACAGGCAGCACAGCAAGCACAGGCAGCACAGCAAGCACAGGCAGCAAGCACAGGCAACACAGCAAGGACAGGCAGCAAGCACAGGCAGCACAGCAAGCACAGGCAGCAAGCACAGGCAGAACAGCAAGCATAGGCAGCAAGCACAGGCAGCAAGCACAGGCAGCACAGCATGCACAGGCAGCAAGCACAGGTATGCTAGAAACCCGCAAAATAGCTCGACGAGATGTGTTCGTTTTAGCGATTCTGGGGGAAGTGCAGAGGGGTCAAGCTCCGTCCTCTTTCCAACAGGGAAAGCCTGCTCCGATCTTCGGCGAGATTCACTCTCGCATTTGTTTACAATGCTTACTCTTACTGAGACGCAGGTCAATGCACCGGCCGCCGAGGTAAACATATGATCCGCGACTCTCGGCGCCTCCAAAAACAGGTGACACAGCAACGCACTGTCGTGTGCCACTATCGAATTACCGGGTGTTATGAGCGAAATCAAATGCATCGCTAACAGGCAGCACAGCAAGCACAGGCAGCAAGCACAGGCAGCAAGCACAGGCAACACAGCAAGCACAGGCAGCAAGCACAGGCAGCACAGCAAGCACAGGCAGCAAGCACAGGCAGCACAGTAAGCACAGGCAGCAAGCACAGGCAGCACAGCAAGCACAGGCACACAGCAAGCACAGGCAGCAAGCACAGGCAGCACAGCAAGCACAGGCAGCAAGCACAGGCAGCACAGCAAGCACAGGCAGCAAGCACAGGCAGCACAGCAAGCACAGGCAGCAAGCACAGGCAGCAAGCAAGCACAGGAAGCAAGCACAGGCAGCACAGCAAACACAGGCAGCAAGCACAGGCAGCACAGCAAGCACAGGCAGCAAGCACAGGCAGCAAGCAAGCACAGGAAGCAAGCACATGCAGCACAGCAAACACAGGCAGCACAGCAAGCGCAGGCAGCAAGCACAGGCAGCACAGCAAGCACAGGCAGCAAGCACAGGCAGCACAGCAAGCACAGGCAGCACAGCAAGCACAGGCAGCACAGCAAGCACAGGCAGCAAGCACAGGCAGCACAGGCAGCACAGGCAGCACAGCAAGCACAGGCAGCACAGCAAGCACAGCAAACACAGGCAGCTTGCACAGGCAGCATAGCAAGCAGAGCAAGCACAGGCAGCAAGCACAGGCAGCACAGCAAGCACAGGCGGCAAGCACAGGCAGCAGAGCAAGCACAGGCAGCAAGCACAGGCAGCACAGCAAGCACAGGCAGCAAGCACAGGCAGCACAGCAAGTACAGCAAGCACAGGCAGCAAGCACAGGCAGCACAGGCAGCAAGCACAGGCAGCACAGCAAGCACAGGCAGCACAGCAAGCACAGGCAGCAAGCACAGGCAACACAGCAAGCACAGGCAGCAAGCACAGGCAGCACAGCAAGCACAGGCAGCAAGCACAGGCAGAACAGCAAGCACAGGCAGCAAGCACAGGCAGCAAGCACAGGCAGCACAGCAAGCACAGGCAGCACAGCATGCACAGGCAGCAAGCACAGGTATGCTAGAAATCCGCAAAATAGCTCGACGAGATGTGTTCGTTTTAGCGATTCTGGGGGAAGTGCAGAGGGGTCAAGCTCCGTCCTCTTTCCAACAGGCAAAGCCTGCTCCGATCTTCGGCGAGATTCACTCTCGCATTTGTTTACAATGCTTACTCTTACTGAGACGCAGGTCAATGCACCGGCCGCCGAGGTAAACATATGATCCGCGACTCTCGGCGCCTCCAAAAACAGGTGACACAGCAACGCACTGTCGTGTGCCACTGTCGAATTACCGCGTGTTATGAGCGAAATCAAATGCATCGCTAACAGGCAGCACAGGCAGCAAGCACAGGCAGCAAGCACAGGCAACACAGCAAGCACAGGCAGCAAGCACAGGCAGCACAGCAAGCACAGGCAGCAAGCACAGGCAGCAAGCACAGGCAGCAAGCACAGGCAGCACAGCAAGCACAGGCAGCACAGCAAGCACAGGCAGCAAGTACAGGCAACACAGCAAGCACAGGCAGCAAGCACAGGCAGCACAGTAAGCACAGGCAGCAAGCACAGGCAGCACAGCAAGCACAGGCAGCAAGCACAGGCAGCTAGCACAGGCATGTTAGAAACCCGCAAAATAGCTCGACGAGATGTGTTCGTTTTAGCGATTCTGGGGGATGTGCAGAGGGGTCAAGCTCCGTCCTGTTTCCAACAGGCAAAGCCTGCTCCGATCTTCGGCAAGATTTACTCTCGCATTTGTTTACAATGCTTACTCTTACTGAGACGCAGGTCAATGCACCGGCCGCCGAGGTAAACATATGATCCGCGACTCTCGGCGCCTCCAAAAACAGGTGACACAGCAACGCACTGTCGTGTGCCACTGTCGAATTACCGCGTGTTATGAGCGAAATCAAATGCATCGCTAACAGGCAGCACAGGCAGCAAGCACAGGCAACACAGCAAGCACAGGCAGCAAGCACAGGCAGCACAGCAAGCACAGGCAGCAAGCACAGGCAGCAAGCACAGGCAGCAAGCACAGGCAGCACAGCAAGCACAGGCAGCACAGCAAGCACAGGCAGCAAGCACAGGCAACACAGCAAGCACAGGCAGCAAGCACAGGCAGCAAGCACAGGCAGCACAGCATGCACAGGCAGCAAGCACAGGCAGCAAGCACAGGCAGCACAGCAAGCACAGGCAGCAAGCACAGGCAGCACAGCATGCACAGGCAGCAAGCACAGGTATGCTAGAAACCCGCAAAATAGCTCGACGAGATGTGTTCGTTTTAGCGATTCTGGGGGTAGTGCAGAGGGGTCAAGCTCCGTCCTCTTTCCAACAGGCAAAGCCTGCTCCGATCTTCGGCGAGATTCACTCTCGCATTTGTTTACAATGCTTACTCTTACTGAGACGCAGGTCAATGCACCGGCCGCCGAGGTAAACATATGATCCGCGACTCTCGGCGCCTCCAAAAACAGGTGACACAGCAACGCACTGTCGTGTGCTACTGTCGAATTACCGCGTGTTATGAGCGAAATCAAATGCATCGCTAACAGGCAGCACAGCAAGCACAGGCAGCAAGCACAGGCAGCACAGCAAGCACAGGCAGCAAGCACAGGCAGCACAGCAAGCACAGGCAGCAAGCACAGGTATGCTAGAAACCCGCAAAATAGCTCGACGAGATGTGTTCGTTTTAGCGATTCTGGGGGAAGTGCAGAGGGGTCAAGCTCCGTCCTCTTTCCAACAGGCAAAGCCTGCTCCGATCTTCGGCGAGATTCACTCTTGCATTTGTTTACAATGCTTACTCTTACTGAGACGCAGGTCAATGCACCGGCCGCCGAGGTAAACATATGATCCGCGACTCTCGGCGCCTCCAAAAACAGGTGACACAGCAACGCACTGTCGTGTGCCACTGTCGAATTACCGCGTGTTATGGGCGAAATCAAATGCATCGCTAACAGGCAGCACAGCAAGTACAGGCAGCACAGCAAGCAGAGGCAGCAAGCACAGGCAGCACAGCAAGCACAGGCAGCAAGCACGGGCAGCACAGCAAGCACAGGCAGCAAGCACAGGCAGCACAGCAAGCACAGGCAGCACAGCAAGCACAGGCAGCAAGCACAGGCAGCACAGGCAGCACAGGCAGCACAGCAAGCACAGGCAGCAAGCACAGGCAGCACAGCAAGCACAGGCAGCAAGCACAGGCAGCACAGCAAGCACAGGCAGCAAGCAGGGGCAGCACAGCAAGCACAGGCAGCAAGCACAGGCAGCACAGCAAGCACAGGCAGCAAGCACAGGCAGCACAGCAAGCACAGGCAGCAAGCACAGGCAGCAAGCAAGCACAGGCAGCAAGCACATTCAGCAAGCACAGGCAGCACAGCAAGCACAGGCAGCAAGCACAGGCAGCAAGCACAGGCAACACAGCAAGCACAGGCAGCAAGCACAGGCAGCACAGCAAGCACAGGCAGCAAGCACAGGCAGCACAGCAAGCACAGGCAGCAAGCACAGGCAGCAAGCACAGGCAGCACAGCAAGCACAGGCAGCAAGCACAGGCAGCAAGCACAGGCAGCAAGCAAGCACAGGCAGCAAGCACAGTTATGCTAGAAACCCGCAAAATAGCTCGACGAGATGTGTTCGTTTTAGCGATTCTGGGGGAAGTGCAGAGGGGTCAAGCTCCGTCCTCTTTCCAACAGGCAAAGCCTGCTCCGATATTCGGCGAGATTCACTCTCGCATTTGTTTACAATGCTTACTCTTACTGAGACGCAGGTCAATGCACCGGCCGCCGAGGTAAACATATGATCCGCGACTCTCGGCGCCTCCAAAAACAGGAGACACAGCAACGCACTGTCGTGTGCCACTGTTGAATTACCGCGTGTTATGGGCGAAATCAAATGCATCGCTAACAGGCAGCACAGCAAGCACAGGCAGCAAGCACAGGCAGCACAGCAAGCACAGACAGCAAGTACAGGCAGCACAGCAAGCACAGGCAGCATGCACAGGCAGCACAGCAAGCACAGGCAGCAAGCACAGGCAGCACAGGCAGCACAGGCAGCACAGCAAGCACAGGCAGCTTGCACAGGCAGCATAGCAAGCAGAGCAAGCACAGGCAGCAAGCACAGGCAGCACAGCAAGCACAGGCAGCAAGCAGGGGCAGCACAGCAAGCACAGGCAGCAAGCACAGGCAGCACAGCAAGCACAGGCAGCAAGCACAGGCAGCACACCAAGCACAGGCAGCACAGCAAGCACAGGCAGCAAGCACAGGCAGCACAGCAAGCACAGGCAGCAAGCACAGGCAGCGCAGCAAGCATAGGCAGCACAGCAAGCACAGGCAGCAATCACAGGCAGCATAGCAAGCAGAGGCAGCAAGCACAGGCAGAAAGCAAGCACAGGCAGCAAGCACAGGCAGCACAGCAAACACAGGCAGCACAGCAAGCACAGGGAGCAAGCACAGGCAGCACAGCAAGCACAGGCAGCAAGCACAGGCAGCACAGCAAGCACAGGCAGCAATCACAGGCAGCACAGCAAGCACAGGCAGCAAGCACAGGCAGCACAGTACGCACAGGCAGCACAGCAAGCACAGGCAGCTTGCACAGGCAGCATAGCAAGCAGAGCAAGCACAGGCAGCAAGCACAGGCAGCACAGCAAGCACAGGCAGCAAGCAGGGGCAGCACAGCAAGCACAGGCAGCAAGCACAGGCAGCATAGCAAGCACAGGCAGCAAGCACAGGCAGCACAGCAAGCACAGGCAGCATAGCAAGCACAGGCAGCAAGCACAGGCAGCACAGCAAGCACAGGCAGCACAGCAAGCACAGGCAACAAGCACAGGCAGCACAGCAAGCACAGGCAGCAAGCACAGGCAGCAAGCACAGGCAGCAAGCACAGGCAGCACAGCAAGTACAGCAAGCACAGGCAGCAAGCACAGGCAGCACAGCAAGCACAAACAGCAAGCACAGGCAGCACAGCAAGCACAGGCAGCAAGCACAGGCAGCACAGCAAGCACAGGCCGCAACCACAGGCAGCACAGCAAGCACAGGCAGCAAGCAGAGGCAGCAAGCACAGGCAGCACAGCAAGCACAGGCAGCAAGCACAGGCAGCAAGCAAGCACAGGCAGCAAGCACAGGCAGCACAGCAAACACAGGCAGCACAGGGAGCAAGCACAGGCAGCACAGCAAGCACAGGCAGCAAGCACAGGCAGCACAGCAAGCACAGGCAGCACAGCAAGCACAGGCAGCAATCACAGGCAGCACAGCAAGCACAGGCAGCAAGCACAGGCAGCACAGGCAGCACAGGCAGCACAGCAAGCACAGGCAGCTTGCACAGGCAGCATAGCAAGCAGAGCAAGCACAGGCAGCAAGCACAGGCAGCACAGCAAGCACAGGCAGCAAGCAGGGGCAGCACAGCAAGCACAGGCAGCAAGCACAGGCAGCACAGCAAGCACAGGCAGCAAGCACAGGCAGCACACCAAGCACAGGCAGCACAGCAAGCACAGCAAGCACAGGCAGCAAGCACAGGCAGCACAGCAAGCACAGGCAGCAAGCACAGGCAGCACAGCAAGCACAGGGAGCAAGCACAGGCAGCACAGCAAGCACAGGCAGCAAGCACAGGCAGCACAGCAAGCACAGGCAGCACAGCAAGCACAGGCAGCAAGCACAGGCAGCACAGCAAGCACAGGCAGCACAGCAAGCACAGGCACAAGCACAGGCAGCAAGCACAGGCAGCACAGCAAGCACAGGCAGCACAGCAAGCACAGGCAGCAAGCACAGGCAGCAAGCACAGGCAGCACAGCAAGCACAAGCAGCAAGCACAGGCAGCAAGCACAGGCAGCAAGCACAGGCAGCACAGCAAGTACAGCAAGCACAGGCAGCAAGCACAGGCAGCACAGAAAGCACAGACAGCAAGTACAGGCAGCACAGCAAGCACAGGCAGCATGCACAGGCAGCACAGCAAGCACAGGCAGCAAGCACAGGCAGCACAGCAAGCACAGGCACAAGCACAGGCAGCAAGCACAGGCAGCACAGCAAGCACAGGCAGCAAGCCCAGGCAGCATAGCAAGCACAGGCAGCAAGCACAGGCAGCACAGCAAGCACAGGCAGCAAGCACAGGCAGCAAGCACAGGCAGCACAGCAAGCACAAGCAGCAAGCACAGGCAGCAAGCACAGGCAGCAAGCACAGGCAGCACAGCAAGCACAGGCAGCAAGCACAGGCAGCACAGCAAGCACAGGCAGCAAGCACAGGCAGCAAGCACAGGCAGCAAGCAAGCACAGGCAGCAAGCACAGGCAGCACAGCAAGTACAGCAAGCACAGGCAGCAAGCACAGGCAGCACAGCAAGCACAGGCAGCAAGCACAGGCAGCGCAGCAAGCATAGGCAGCACAGCAAGCACAGGCATGTTAGAAACCCGCAAAATAGCTCGATGATATGTGTTCGGTTTAGCGCTTCTGGGGGAAGTGCAGAGGGGTCAAGCTCCGTCCTGTTTCCAACAGGCAAAGCCTGCTCCGATCTTCGGCGAGATTCACTCTTGCATTTGTTTACAATGCTTACTCTTACTGAGACGCAGGTCAATGCACCGGCCGCCGAGGTAAACATATGATCCGCGACTCTCGGCGCCTCCATAAACAGGTAACACAGCAACGCACTGTCGTGTGCCACTGTCGAATTACCGCGTGTTATGGGCGAAATCAAATGCATCGCTAACAGGCAGCACAGCAAGCACAGGCAGCACAGCAAACACAGGCAGCAAGCACAGGCAGCACAGCAAGCACAGGCAGCACAGCAAACACAGGCAGCACAGCAAGCACAGGCAGCAAGCACAGGCAGCACAGGCAGCACAGGCAGCACAGCAAGCACAGGCAGCTTGCACAGGCAGCATAGCAAGTAGAGCAAGCACAGGCAGCAAGCACAGGCAGCACAGCAAGCACAGGCAGCAAGCACAGGCAGCACAGCAAGCACAGGCAGCAAGCACAGGCAGCACAGCAAGTACAGCAAGCACAGGCAGCAAGCACAGGCAGCAAGCACAGGCAGCAAGCAAGCACAGGCAGCAAGCACAGGCAGCACAGCAAGTACAGCAAGCACAGGCAGCAAGCACAGGCAGCACAGCAAGCACAGGCAGCAAGCACAGGCAGCACAAAAAGCGCAGGCAGCAAGCAAGCACAGGCAGCAAGCACAGGCAGCACAGCAAGCACAGGCAGCAAGCACAGGCAGCAAGCAAGCACAGGCAGCAAGCACAGGCAGCACAGCAAGTACAGCAAGCACAGGCAGCAAGCACAGGCAGCACACCAAGCACAGGCAGCACAGCAAGCACAGGCAGCAAGCACAGGCAGCACAGCAAGCACAGGCAGCAAGCACAGGCAGCACAGCAAGCACAGGCATGTTAGAAACCCGCAAAATAGCTCGATGATATGTGTTCCGGTTAGCGCTTCTGGGGGA
Source organism: Priocnemis perturbator (assembly GCA_963942575.1). Taxonomy (NCBI): domain Eukaryota; kingdom Metazoa; phylum Arthropoda; class Insecta; order Hymenoptera; family Pompilidae; genus Priocnemis; species Priocnemis perturbator. The sequence continues at coordinate 11,865 of CAWWDK010000263.1, forward strand.
AGTGCAGAGGGGTCAAGCTCCGTCCTGTTTCCAACAGGCAAAGCCTGCTCCGATCTTCGGCGAGATTCACTCTTGCATTTGTTTACAATGCTTACTCTTACTGAGACGCAGGTCAATGCACCGGCCGCCTAGGTAAACATATGATCCGCGACTCTCGGCGCCTCCATAAACAGGTAACACAGCAACGCACTGTCGTGTGCCACTGTCGAATTACCGCGTGTTATGGGCGAAATCAAATGCATCGCTAACAGGCAGCACAGCAAGCACAGGCAGCACAGCAAGCACAGGCAGCAAGCACAGGCAGCACAGCAAGCACAGGCAGCACAGCAAACACAGGCAGCAAGCACAGGCAGCACAGCAAGCACAGGCAGCACAGCAAGCACAGGCAGCAAGCACAGGCAGCACAGCAAGCACAGGCAGCAAGCACAGGCAGCAAGCAAGCACAGGCAGCAAGCACAGGCAGCACAGCAAGTACAGCAAGCACAGGCAGCAAGCACAGGCAGCACAGCAAGCACAGGCAGCAAGCACAGGCAACAAGCACAGGCAACACAGCAAGCACAGGCAGCAAGCACAGGCAGCACAGGCAGCAAGCACAGGCACCACAGCAAGCACAGGCACCACAGCAAGCACAGGCAGCAAGCACAGGCAGCAAGCACAGGCAGCACAGCAAGCACAGGCAGCAAGCACAGGCAGCAAGCACAGGCAGCACAGCAAGCACAAGCAGCAAGCACAGGCAGCAAGCACAGGCAGCACAGCAAATACAGCAAGCACAGGCAGCAAGCACAGGCAGCACAGCAAGCACAGGCAGCAAGCACAGGCAGCACAGCAAGCACAGGCAGCAAGCACAGGCAGCAAGCAAGCACAGGCAGCAAGCACAGGCAGCACAGCAAACACAGGCAGCACAGCAAGCACAGGGAGCAAGCACAGGCAGCACAGCAAGCACAGGCAGCACAGCAAGCACAGGCAGCAATCACAGGCAGCACAGCAAGCACAGGCAGCAAGCACAGGCAGCACAGGCAGCACAGGCAGCACAGCAAGCACAGGCAGCTTGCACAGGCAGCATAGCAAGCAGAGCAAGCACAGGCAGCAAGCACAGGCAGCACAGCAAGCACAGGCAGCAAGCAGGGGCAGCACAGCAAGCACAGGCAGCAAGCACAGGCAGCACAGCAAGCACAGGCAGCAAGCACAGGCAGCACAGCAAGCACAGGCAGCAAGCACAGGCAGCACAGCAAGCACAAACAGCAAGCACAGGCAGCACAGCAAGGACAGGCAGCACAGCAAGCACAAACAGCAAGCACAGGCGGCACAGCAAGCACAGGCAGCAAGCACAGGCAGCACAGGCAGCAAGCACAGGCAGCACAGCAAGCACAGGCAGCAAGCAAAGGCAGCACATCAAGCACAGGCAGCAAGCACAGGCAGCAAGCACAGGCAGCAAACACAGGCAGCAGAGCAAGCACAGGCAGCAAGCACAGGCAGCAAGCAAAGGCAGCACAGGCAGCACAGTAAGCACAGACAGCAAGCACAGGCAGCACAGGCAGCACAGCAAGCACAGGCAGCAAGCACAAGCAGCAAGCACAAGCAGCACAGGCAGCACAGCAAGCACAGGCAGCAAGCACAGGCAGCACAGCAAGCACAGGCAGCAAGCACAGGCAGCACAGCATGCACAGGCAGCAAACACAGGCAGCAGAGCAAGCACAGGCAGCAAGCACAGGCAGCAAGCACAGGCAGCACAGCAAGCACAAACAGCAAGCACAGGCAGCACAGCAAGCACAGGCAGCAAGCACAGGCAGCAAGCAAAGGCAGCACAGCAAGTACAGGCAGCAAGCACAAGCAGCAAGCACAAGCAGCACAGGCAGCACAGCAAGCACAGGCAGCACAGCAAGCACAGGCAGCACAGCAGCACAGGCAGCACAGCAAGCACAGGCAGCAAGCACAGGCAGCACAGCAAGCACACGCAGCGCAGCAAGCACAGGCAGCAAGCACAGGCAGCACAGCAAGCACAGGCAGCACAGCAAGCACAGGCAGCAAGCACAGGCAGCACAAGCAGCACAGGCAGCACAGCAAGCGCAGGCAGCAAGCACAGGCAGCAAGCACAGGCAGCACAGCAAACACAGGCAGCACAGCAAGCACAGGCAGCAAGCACAGGCAGCACAGCAAGCACAGGCAGCAAGCACAGGCAGCAAGCACAGGCAGCAAGCACAGGCAGCACAGCAAGTACAGCAAGCACAGGCAGCAAGCACAGGCAGCACAGCAAGCACAAACAGCAAGCACAGGCAGCACAGCAAGGACAGGCAGCACAGCAAGCACAGGCAGCAAGCACAGGCAGCACAGCAAGCACAGGCCGCAACCACAGGCAGCACAGCAAGCACAGGCAGCACAGCAAGCACAGGCAGCAAGCAGAGGCAGCAAGCATAGGCAGCACAGCAAGCACAGGCAGCAAGCACAGGCAGCACAAAAAGCGCAGGCAGCAAGCAAGCACAGGCAGCAAGCACAGGCAGCACAGAAAACACAGGCAGCACAGCAAGCACAGGCAGCCAGCACAGGCTGCACAGCAAGCACAGGCAGCCAGCACAGGCTGCACAGCAAGCACAGGCAGCACAGGCAGCAAGCGCAGGCAGCACAGCAAGCACAGGCAGCTAGCACAGGCAGCACAGCAAGCACAGGCAGCAAGCACAGGCAGCACAGCAAGCACAGCAAGCACAGGCAGCACAGGCAGCAAGCACAGGCATCACAGCAAGCACAGGCAGCTAGCACAGACATGTTAGAAACCCGCAAAATAGCTCGACGAGATGTGTTCGTTTTAGCGATTCTGGGGGAAGTGCAGAGGTGTCAAGCTCCGTTCTCTTTCCAACAGGCAAAGCCTGCTCCGATCTTCGGCGAGATTCACTCTCGCAGTTGTTTACAATGCTTACTCTTGCTGAGACGCAGGTCAATGCACCGGCCGCCGAGGTAAACATATGATCCGCGACTCTCGGCGCCTCCAAAAACGGGTGACACAGCAACGCACTGTCGTGTGCCACTGTCGAATTACCGCGTGTTATGGGCGAAATAAAATGCATCGCTAACAGGCAGCACAGCAAGCACAGGCAGCAAGCACAGGCAGCACAACAAGCACAGGCAGCAAGCACAGGCAGCACAGGCAGCACAGCAAGCACAGGAAGCAAGCACAGGCAGCACAGCAAGCACAGCAAGCACAGGCAGCAAGCACAGGCATCACAGCAAGCACAGGCAGCTAGCACAGACATGTTAGAAACCCGCAAAATAGCTCGACGAGATGTGTTCGTTTTAGCGATTCTGGGGGAAGTGCAGAGGGGTCAAGCTCCGTCCTCTTTCCAACAGGCAAAGCCTGCTCCGATATTCGGCGAGATTCACTCTCGCATTTGTTTACAATGCTTACTCTTACTGAGACGCAGGTCAATGCACCGGCCGCCGAGGTAAACATATGATCCGCGACTCTCGGCGCCTCCAAAAACAGGTGACACAGCAACGCACTGTCGTGTGCCACTGTCGAATTACCGCGTGTTATGGGCGAAATCAAATGCATCGCTAACAGGCAGCACAGCAAGCACAGGCAGCAAGCACAGGCAGCACAACAAGCACAGGCAGCAAGCACAGGCAGCACAGGCAGCACAGCAAGCACAGGCAGCACAGCAAGCACAGCAAGCACAGGCAGCAAGCACAGGCATCACAGCAAGCACAGGCAGCTAGCACAGACATGTTAGAAACCCGCAAAATAGCTCGACGAGATGTGTTCGTTTTAGCGATTCTGGGGGAAGTGCAGAGGGGTCAAGCTCCGTCCTCTTTCCAACAGGCAAAGCCTGCTCCGATATTCGGCGAGATTCACTCTCGCATTTGTTTACAATGCTTACTCTTACTGAGACGCAGGTCAATGCACCGGCCGCCGAGGTAAACATATGATCCGCGACCCTCGGCGCCTCCAAAAACAGGTGACACAGCAACGCACTGTCGTGTGCCACTGTCGAATTACCGCGTGTTATGGGCGAAATCAAATGCATCGCTAACAGGCAGCACAGCAAGCACAGGCAGCAAGCACAGGCAGCACAGCAAGCACAGACAGCAAGTACAGGCAGCACAGCAAGCACAGGCAGCATGCACAGGCAGCACAGCAAGCACAGGCAGCAAGCACAGGCAGCACAGCAAGCACAGGCACAAGCACAGGCCGCAAGCACAGGCAGCACAGCAAGCACAGGCAGCAAGCCCAGGCAGCATAGCAAGCACAGGCAGCAAGCACAGGCAGCACAGCAAGCACAGGCAGCAAGCACAGGCAGCACAGCAAGCACAGGCAGCACAGCAAGCACAGGCAGCAAGCACAGGCAGCACAGCAAGCACAGGCAGCAAGCACAGGCAGCAAGCACAGGCAGCACAGCAAGTACAGCAAGCACAGGCAGCAAGCACAGGCAGCACAGCAAGCACAAACAGCAAGCACAGGCAGCACAGCAAGGACAGGCAGCACAGCAAGCACAGGCAGCAAGCACAGGCAGCACAGCAAGCACAGGCCGCAACCACAGGCAGCACAGCAAGCACAGGCAGCACAGCAAGCACAGGCAGCAAGCAGAGGCAGCAAGCATAGGCAGCACAGCAAGCACAGGCAGCAAGCACAGGCAGCACAAAAAGCGCAGGCAGCAAGCAAGCACAGGCAGCAAGCACAGGCAGCACAGAAAACACAGGCAGCACAGCAAGCACAGGCAGCCAACACAGGCTGCACAGCAAGCACAGGCAGCACAGGCAGCAAGCGCAGGCAGCACAGCAAGCACAGGCAGCTAGCACAGGCAGCACAGCAAGCACAGGCAGCAAGCACAGGCAGCACAGCAAGCACAGGCAGCACAGGCAGCAAGCACAGGCATCACAGCAAGCACAGGCAGCTAGCACAGACATGTTAGAAACCCGCAAAATAGCTCGACGAGATGTGTTCGTTTTAGCGATTCTGGGGGAAGTGCAGAGGGGTCAAGCTCCGTTCTCTTTCCAACAGGCAAAGCCTGCTCCGATCTTCGGCGAGATTCACTCTCGCAGTTGTTTACAATGCTTACTCTTGCTGAGACGCAGGTCAATGCACCGGCCGCCGAGGTAAACATATGATCCGCGACTCTCGGCGCCTCCAAAAACAGGTGACACAGCAACGCACTGTCGTGTGCCACTGTCGAATTACCGCGTGTTATGGGCGAAATAAAATGCATCGCTAACAGGCAGCACAGCAAGCACAGGCAGCAAGCACAGGCAGCACAACAAGCACAGGCAGCAAGCACAGGCAGCACAGGCAGCACAGCAAGCACAGGAAGCAAGCACAGGCAGCACAGCAAGCACTGCAAGCACAGGCAGCAAGCACAGGCATCACAGCAAGCACAGGCAGCTAGCACAGACATGTTAGAAACCCGCAAAATAGCTCGACGAGATGTGTTCGTTTTAGCGATTCTGGGGGAAGTGCAGAGGGGTCAAGCTCCGTCCTCTTTCCAACAGGCAAAGCCTGCTCCGATATTCGGCGAGATTCACTCTCGCATTTGTTTACAATGCTTACTCTTACTGAGACGCAGGTCAATGCACCGGCCGCCGAGGTAAACATATGATCCGCGACTCTCGGCGCCTCCAAAAACAGGTGACACAGCAACGCACTGTCGTGTGCCACTGTCGAATTACCGCGTGTTATGGGCGAAATCAAATGCATCGCTAACAGGCAGCACAGCAAGCACAGGCAGCAAGCACAGGCAGCACAACAAGCACAGGCAGCAAGCACAGGCAGCACAGGCAGCACAGCAAGCACAGGAAGCAAGCACAGGCAGCACAGCAAGCACAGCAAGCACAGGCAGCAAGCACAGGCATCACAGCAAGCACAGGCAGCTAGCACAGACATGTTAGAAACCCGCAAAATAGCTCGACGAGATGTGTTCGTTTTAGCGATTCTGGGGGAAGTGCAGAGGGGTCAAGCTCCGTCCTCTTTCCAACAGGCAAAGCCTGCTCCGATATTCGGCGAGATTCACTCTCGCATTTGTTTACAATGCTTACTCTTACTGAGACGCAGGTCAATGCACCGGCCGCCGACGTAAACATATGATCCGCGACTCTCGGCGCCTCCAAAAACAGGTGACACAGCAACGCACTGTCGTGTGCCACTGTCGAATTGCCGCGTGTTATGGGCGAAATCAAATGCATCGCTAACAGGCAGCACAGCAAGCATAGGCAGCACAGCACAGGCAGCACAGCAAGCACAGGCAGCTAGCACAGCAAGCACAGGCAGCAAGCACAGGCAGCAAGCACAGGCAGCACTGCAAGCACAGGCAGCAAGCACAGGCAGCACAGCAAGCACAGGCAGCAAGCACAGGCAGCACAGCAAGCACAGGCAGCATAGCAAGTACAGCAAGCACAGGCAGCAAGCACAGGCAGCACAGCAAGCACAGGCAGCAAGCACAGGCAGAACAGCAAACACAGGCAGCACAGCAAGCACAGGCAGCAAGCACAGGCAGCAAGCACAGGCAGCAAGCACAGGCAGCAAGCACAGGCAGCACAGGCAGCACAGCAAGCACAGGCAGCACTGCAAGCACAGGCAGCAAGCACAGGCAGCACAGCAAGCACAGGCAACAAGCACAGGCAGCACAGCAAGCACAGGCAGCATAGCAAGTACAGCAAGCACAGGCAGCAAGCACAGGCAGCAAGCACAGGCAGCACAGCAAGCACAGGCAGCAAGCAAAGGCAGAACAGCAAACACAGACAGCACAGCAAGCACAGGCAGCAAGCACAGGCAGCACAGCAAGCACAGGCAGCAAGCACAGGCAGCAAGCACAGGCAGCACAGCAAGCACAGGCAGCAAGCACAGGCAGCACAGCAAGCACAGGCAGCACAGCAAGCACAGGCAGCATGCACTGGCAGCACAGCAAGCACAGGCAGCAAGCACAGGCAGCACAGCAAACACAGGCAGCAAGCACAGGCAGCACAGCAAGCACAGGCAGCAAGCACAGGCAGAACAGCAAACACAGGCAGCACAGCAAGCACAGGCGGCAAGCACAGGCAGCACAGCAAGCACAGGCAGCAAGCACAGGCAGCACAGCAAGCACAGGCAGCAAGCACAGGCAGCACAGCAAGCACAGGCAGCAAACACAGGCAGCATAGGCAGCACAGCGAGAACAGGCAGCACAGCAAGCACAGGCAGCAAGCACAGGCAGCACAGCAAGCACAGGCAGCAAGCAAGCACAGGCAGCACACCAAGCACAGGCAGCACAGCAAGCACTGGCAGCACAGGCAGCAAGCACAGGCAGCACAGCAAGCACAGGCAGCAAGCACAGGCAACACAGCAAGCACAGGCAGCAAGCACAGGCAGCACAGCACGCACAGGCAGCAAACACAGGCAGCACAGGCAGCACAGCAAGCACAGGCAGTAAGCACAGGCAGCACAGGCAGCACAGCAAGCACAGGCAGCAAGCACAGGCAGCACAGCAAGCACAAACAGCAAGCACAGGCAGCACAGCAAGCACAGGCAGCAAGCACAGGCAGCATAGCAAGCACAGCAAGCACAGGCAGCACAACAAGCACAGGCGGCACAGCAAGCACAGGCAGCAAGCACAGGCAGCAAGCAAAGGCAGCACATCAAGCACAGGCAGCAAGCACAGGCAGCACAGCAAGCACACGCAGCGCAGCAAGCACAGGCAGCAAGCACAGATAGCACAGCAAGCACAGGCAGCACAGCAAGCACAGGCAGCAAACACAGGCAGCACAGCAAGCACAGGCAGCAAGCACAGGCAGCACAGCAAGCACAAACAGCAAGCACAGGCAGCACAGCAAGCACAGGCAGCAAGCACAGGCAGCATAGCAAGCACAGCAAGCACAGGCAGCACAACAAGCACAGGCGGCACAGCAAGCACAGGCAGCAAGCACAGGCAGCAAGCAAAGGCAGCACATCAAGCACAGGCAGCAAGCACAGGCAGCACAGCAAGCACAGGCGGCACAGCAAGCACAGGCAGCAAGCAAAGGCAGCACAGCAAGCACAGGCAGCAAGCACAGGCAGCACAGCAAGCACAGGCAGCAAGCACAGGCAGCACAGGCAGCACAGCAAGCACAGGCAGTAAGCACAGGTAGCACAGGCAGCACAGCAAGCACAGGCAGCAAGCACAGGCAGCACAGCAAGCACAGGCAGCTTGCACAGGCAGCATAGCAAGCACAGCAAGCACAGGCATCAAGCACAGGCAGCAAGCACAGGCAGCAAGCACAGGCAGCACAGCAAGCACAGGCAGCAAGCACAGGCAGCACAGCAAGCACAGGCAGCGCAGCAAGCACAGGCAGCACAGCAAGCACAGGCAGCACAGCAAGCACAGGCAGCAAGCAAAGGCAGCACATCAAGCACAGGCAGCAAGCACAGGCAGCAAGCACAGGCAGCAAACACAGGCAGCAGAGCAAGCACAGGCAGCAAGCACAGGCAGCAAGCAAAGGCAGCACAGGCAGCACAGTAAGCACAGACAGCAAGCACAGGCAGCACAGGCAGCACAGCAAGCACAGGCAGCAAGCACAAGCAGCAAGCACAAGCAGCACAGGCAGCACAGCAAGCACAGGCAGCAAGCACAGGCAGCACAGCAAGCACAGGCAGCAAGCACAGGCAGCACAGCATGCACAGGCAGCAAACACAGGCAGCAGAGCAAGCACAGGCAGCAAGCACAGGCAGCAAGCACAGGCAGCACAGCAAGCACAAACAGCAAGCACAGGCAGCACAGCAAGCACAGGCAGCAAGCACAGGCAGCATAGCAAGCACAGGCAGCACAACAAGCACAGGCGGCACAGCAAGCACAGGCAGCAAGCACAGGCAGCAAGCAAAGGCAGCACAGCAAGTACAGGCAGCAAGCACAAGCAGCAAGCACAAGCAGCACAGGCAGCACAGCAAGCACAGGCAGCACAGCAAGCACAGGCAGCACAGCAGCACAGGCAGCACAGCAAGCACAGGCAGCAAGCACAGGCAGCACAGCAAGCACACGCAGCGCAGCAAGCACAGGCAGCAAGCACAGGCAGCACAGCAAGCACAGGCAGCACAGCAAGCACAGGCAGCAAGCACAGGCAGCACAAGCAGCACAGGCAGCACAGCAAGCGCAGGCAGCAAGCACAGGCAGCAAGCACAGGCAGCACAGCAAACACAGGCAGCACAGCAAGCACAGGCAGCACAGCAGCACAGGCAGCACAGCAAGCACAGGCAGCAAGCACAGGCAGCACAGCAAGCACAGGCAGCACAGCAAGCACAGGCAGCATGCACTGGCAGCACAGCAAGCACAGGCAGCAAGCACAGGCAGCACAGCAAACACAGGCAGCAAGCACAGGCAGCACAGCAAGCACAGGCAGCAAGCACAGGCAGAACAGCAAACACAGGCAGCACAGCAAGCACAGGCGGCAAGCACAGGCAGCACAGCAAGCACAGGCAGCAAGCACAGGCAGCACAGCAAGCACAGGCAGCAAGCACAGGCAGCACAGCAAGCACAGGCAGCAAACACAGGCAGCATAGGCAGCACAGCGAGAACAGGCAGCACAGCAAGCACAGGCAGCAAGCACAGGCAGCACAGCAAGCACAGGCAGCAAGCAAGCACAGGCAGCACACCAAGCACAGGCAGCACAGCAAGCACTGGCAGCACAGGCAGCAAGCACAGGCAGCACAGCAAGCACAGGCAGCAAGCACAGGCAACACAGCAAGCACAGGCAGCAAGCACAGGCAGCACAGCACGCACAGGCAGCAAACACAGGCAGCACAGGCAGCACAGCAAGCACAGGCAGTAAGCACAGGCAGCACAGGCAGCACAGCAAGCACAGGCAGCAAGCACAGGCAGCACAGCAAGCACAAACAGCAAGCACAGGCAGCACAGCAAGCACAGGCAGCAAGCACAGGCAGCATAGCAAGCACAGCAAGCACAGGCAGCACAACAAGCACAGGCGGCACAGCAAGCACAGGCAGCAAGCACAGGCAGCAAGCAAAGGCAGCACATCAAGCACAGGCAGCAAGCACAGGCAGCACAGCAAGCACACGCAGCGCAGCAAGCACAGGCAGCAAGCACAGATAGCACAGCAAGCACAGGCAGCACAGCAAGCACAGGCAGCAAACACAGGCAGCACAGCAAGCACAGGCAGCAAGCACAGGCAGCACAGCAAGCACAAACAGCAAGCACAGGCAGCACAGCAAGCACAGGCAGCAAGCACAGGCAGCATAGCAAGCACAGCAAGCACAGGCAGCACAACAAGCACAGGCGGCACAGCAAGCACAGGCAGCAAGCACAGGCAGCAAGCAAAGGCAGCACATCAAGCACAGGCAGCAAGCACAGGCAGCACAGCAAGCACAGGCGGCACAGCAAGCACAGGCAGCAAGCAAAGGCAGCACAGCAAGCACAGGCAGCAAGCACAGGCAGCACAGCAAGCACAGGCAGCAAGCACAGGCAGCACAGGCAGCACAGCAAGCACAGGCAGTAAGCACAGGTAGCACAGGCAGCACAGCAAGCACAGGCAGCAAGCACAGGCAGCACAGCAAGCACAGGCAGCTTGCACAGGCAGCATAGCAAGCACAGCAAGCACAGGCATCAAGCACAGGCAGCAAGCACAGGCAGCAAGCACAGGCAGCACAGCAAGCACAGGCAGCAAGCACAGGCAGCACAGCAAGCACAGGCAGCGCAGCAAGCACAGGCAGCACAGCAAGCACAGGCAGCACAGCAAGCACAAACAGCAAGCACAGGCGGCACAGCAAGCACAGGCAGCAAGCACAGGCAGCACAGGCAGCAAGCACAGGCAGCACAGCAAGCACAGGCAGCAAGCAAAGGCAGCACATCAAGCACAGGCAGCAAGCACAGGCAGCAAGCACAGGCAGCAAGCACAGGCACCACAGCAAGCACAGGCACCACAGCAAGCACAGGCAGCAAGCACAGGCAGCAAGCACAGGCAGCACAGCAAGCACAGGCAGCAAGCACAGGCAGCAAGCACAGGCAGCACAGCAAGCACAAGCAGCAAGCACAGGCAGCAAGCACAGGCAACAAGCACAGGCAACACAGCAAGCACAGGCAGCAAGCACAGGCAGCACAGGCAGCAAGCACAGGCACCACAGCAAGCACAGGCACCACAGCAAGCACAGGCAGCAAGCACAGGCAGCAAGCACAGGCAGCACAGCAAGCACAGGCAGCAAGCACAGGCAGCAAGCACAGGCAGCACAGCAAGCACAAGCAGCAAGCACAGGCAGCAAGCACAGGCAGCACAGCAAATACAGCAAGCACAGGCAGCAAGCACAGGCAGCACAGCAAGCACAGGCAGCAAGCACAGGCAGCACAGCAAGCACAGGCAGCAAGCACAGGCAGCAAGCAAGCACAGGCAGCAAGCACAGGCAGCACAGCAAACACAGGCAGCACAGCAAGCACAGGGAGCAAGCACAGGCAGCACAGCAAGCACAGGCAGCACAGCAAGCACAGGCAGCAATCACAGGCAGCACAGCAAGCACAGGCAGCAAGCACAGGCAGCACAGGCAGCACAGGCAGCACAGCAAGCACAGGCAGCTTGCACAGGCAGCATAGCAAGCAGAGCAAGCACAGGCAGCAAGCACAGGCAGCACAGCAAGCACAGGCAGCAAGCAGGGGCAGCACAGCAAGCACAGGCAGCAAGCACAGGCAGCACAGCAAGCACAGGCAGCAAGCACAGGCAGCACAGCAAGCACAGGCAGCAAGCACAGGCAGCACAGCAAGCACAAACAGCAAGCACAGGCAGCACAGCAAGGACAGGCAGCACAGCAAGCACAAACAGCAAGCACAGGCGGCACAGCAAGCACAGGCAGCAAGCACAGGCAGCACAGGCAGCAAGCACAGGCAGCACAGCAAGCACAGGCAGCAAGCAAAGGCAGCACATCAAGCACAGGCAGCAAGCACAGGCAGCAAGCACAGGCAGCAAACACAGGCAGCAGAGCAAGCACAGGCAGCAAGCACAGGCAGCAAGCAAAGGCAGCACAGGCAGCACAGTAAGCACAGACAGCAAGCACAGGCAGCACAGGCAGCACAGCAAGCACAGGCAGCAAGCACAAGCAGCAAGCACAAGCAGCACAGGCAGCACAGCAAGCACAGGCAGCAAGCACAGGCAGCACAGCAAGCACAGGCAGCAAGCACAGGCAGCACAGCATGCACAGGCAGCAAACACAGGCAGCAGAGCAAGCACAGGCAGCAAGCACAGGCAGCAAGCACAGGCAGCACAGCAAGCACAAACAGCAAGCACAGGCAGCACAGCAAGCACAGGCAGCAAGCACAGGCAGCAAGCAAAGGCAGCACAGCAAGTACAGGCAGCAAGCACAAGCAGCAAGCACAAGCAGCACAGGCAGCACAGCAAGCACAGGCAGCACAGCAAGCACAGGCAGCACAGCAGCACAGGCAGCACAGCAAGCACAGGCAGCAAGCACAGGCAGCACAGCAAGCACACGCAGCGCAGCAAGCACAGGCAGCAAGCACAGGCAGCACAGCAAGCACAGGCAGCACAGCAAGCACAGGCAGCAAGCACAGGCAGCACAAGCAGCACAGGCAGCACAGCAAGCGCAGGCAGCAAGCACAGGCAGCAAGCACAGGCAGCACAGCAAACACAGGCAGCACAGCAAGCACAGGCAGCAAGCACAGGCAGCACAGCAAGCACAGGCAGCAAGCACAGGCAGCAAGCACAGGCAGCAAGCACAGGCAGCACAGCAAGTACAGCAAGCACAGGCAGCAAGCACAGGCAGCACAGCAAGCACAAACAGCAAGCACAGGCAGCACAGCAAGGACAGGCAGCACAGCAAGCACAGGCAGCAAGCACAGGCAGCACAGCAAGCACAGGCCGCAACCACAGGCAGCACAGCAAGCACAGGCAGCACAGCAAGCACAGGCAGCAAGCAGAGGCAGCAAGCATAGGCAGCACAGCAAGCACAGGCAGCAAGCACAGGCAGCACAAAAAGCGCAGGCAGCAAGCAAGCACAGGCAGCAAGCACAGGCAGCACAGAAAACACAGGCAGCACAGCAAGCACAGGCAGCCAGCACAGGCTGCACAGCAAGCACAGGCAGCCAGCACAGGCTGCACAGCAAGCACAGGCAGCACAGGCAGCAAGCGCAGGCAGCACAGCAAGCACAGGCAGCTAGCACAGGCAGCACAGCAAGCACAGGCAGCAAGCACAGGCAGCACAGCAAGCACAGCAAGCACAGGCAGCACAGGCAGCAAGCACAGGCATCACAGCAAGCACAGGCAGCTAGCACAGACATGTTAGAAACCCGCAAAATAGCTCGACGAGATGTGTTCGTTTTAGCGATTCTGGGGGAAGTGCAGAGGTGTCAAGCTCCGTTCTCTTTCCAACAGGCAAAGCCTGCTCCGATCTTCGGCGAGATTCACTCTCGCAGTTGTTTACAATGCTTACTCTTGCTGAGACGCAGGTCAATGCACCGGCCGCCGAGGTAAACATATGATCCGCGACTCTCGGCGCCTCCAAAAACGGGTGACACAGCAACGCACTGTCGTGTGCCACTGTCGAATTACCGCGTGTTATGGGCGAAATAAAATGCATCGCTAACAGGCAGCACAGCAAGCACAGGCAGCAAGCACAGGCAGCACAACAAGCACAGGCAGCAAGCACAGGCAGCACAGGCAGCACAGCAAGCACAGGAAGCAAGCACAGGCAGCACAGCAAGCACAGCAAGCACAGGCAGCAAGCACAGGCATCACAGCAAGCACAGGCAGCTAGCACAGACATGTTAGAAACCCGCAAAATAGCTCGACGAGATGTGTTCGTTTTAGCGATTCTGGGGGAAGTGCAGAGGGGTCAAGCTCCGTCCTCTTTCCAACAGGCAAAGCCTGCTCCGATATTCGGCGAGATTCACTCTCGCATTTGTTTACAATGCTTACTCTTACTGAGACGCAGGTCAATGCACCGGCCGCCGAGGTAAACATATGATCCGCGACTCTCGGCGCCTCCAAAAACAGGTGACACAGCAACGCACTGTCGTGTGCCACTGTCGAATTACCGCGTGTTATGGGCGAAATCAAATGCATCGCTAACAGGCAGCACAGCAAGCACAGGCAGCAAGCACAGGCAGCACAACAAGCACAGGCAGCAAGCACAGGCAGCACAGGCAGCACAGCAAGCACAGGCAGCACAGCAAGCACAGCAAGCACAGGCAGCAAGCACAGGCATCACAGCAAGCACAGGCAGCTAGCACAGACATGTTAGAAACCCGCAAAATAGCTCGACGAGATGTGTTCGTTTTAGCGATTCTGGGGGAAGTGCAGAGGGGTCAAGCTCCGTCCTCTTTCCAACAGGCAAAGCCTGCTCCGATATTCGGCGAGATTCACTCTCGCATTTGTTTACAATGCTTACTCTTACTGAGACGCAGGTCAATGCACCGGCCGCCGAGGTAAACATATGATCCGCGACCCTCGGCGCCTCCAAAAACAGGTGACACAGCAACGCACTGTCGTGTGCCACTGTCGAATTACCGCGTGTTATGGGCGAAATCAAATGCATCGCTAACAGGCAGCACAGCAAGCACAGGCAGCAAGCACAGGCAGCACAGCAAGCACAGACAGCAAGTACAGGCAGCACAGCAAGCACAGGCAGCATGCACAGGCAGCACAGCAAGCACAGGCAGCAAGCACAGGCAGCACAGCAAGCACAGGCACAAGCACAGGCCGCAAGCACAGGCAGCACAGCAAGCACAGGCAGCAAGCCCAGGCAGCATAGCAAGCACAGGCAGCAAGCACAGGCAGCACAGCAAGCACAGGCAGCAAGCACAGGCAGCACAGCAAGCACAGGCAGCACAGCAAGCACAGGCAGCAAGCACAGGCAGCACAGCAAGCACAGGCAGCAAGCACAGGCAGCAAGCACAGGCAGCACAGCAAGTACAGCAAGCACAGGCAGCAAGCACAGGCAGCACAGCAAGCACAAACAGCAAGCACAGGCAGCACAGCAAGGACAGGCAGCACAGCAAGCACAGGCAGCAAGCACAGGCAGCACAGCAAGCACAGGCCGCAACCACAGGCAGCACAGCAAGCACAGGCAGCACAGCAAGCACAGGCAGCAAGCAGAGGCAGCAAGCATAGGCAGCACAGCAAGCACAGGCAGCAAGCACAGGCAGCACAAAAAGCGCAGGCAGCAAGCAAGCACAGGCAGCAAGCACAGGCAGCACAGAAAACACAGGCAGCACAGCAAGCACAGGCAGCCAACACAGGCTGCACAGCAAGCACAGGCAGCACAGGCAGCAAGCGCAGGCAGCACAGCAAGCACAGGCAGCTAGCACAGGCAGCACAGCAAGCACAGGCAGCAAGCACAGGCAGCACAGCAAGCACAGGCAGCACAGGCAGCAAGCACAGGCATCACAGCAAGCACAGGCAGCTAGCACAGACATGTTAGAAACCCGCAAAATAGCTCGACGAGATGTGTTCGTTTTAGCGATTCTGGGGGAAGTGCAGAGGGGTCAAGCTCCGTTCTCTTTCCAACAGGCAAAGCCTGCTCCGATCTTCGGCGAGATTCACTCTCGCAGTTGTTTACAATGCTTACTCTTGCTGAGACGCAGGTCAATGCACCGGCCGCCGAGGTAAACATATGATCCGCGACTCTCGGCGCCTCCAAAAACAGGTGACACAGCAACGCACTGTCGTGTGCCACTGTCGAATTACCGCGTGTTATGGGCGAAATAAAATGCATCGCTAACAGGCAGCACAGCAAGCACAGGCAGCAAGCACAGGCAGCACAACAAGCACAGGCAGCAAGCACAGGCAGCACAGGCAGCACAGCAAGCACAGGAAGCAAGCACAGGCAGCACAGCAAGCACTGCAAGCACAGGCAGCAAGCACAGGCATCACAGCAAGCACAGGCAGCTAGCACAGACATGTTAGAAACCCGCAAAATAGCTCGACGAGATGTGTTCGTTTTAGCGATTCTGGGGGAAGTGCAGAGGGGTCAAGCTCCGTCCTCTTTCCAACAGGCAAAGCCTGCTCCGATATTCGGCGAGATTCACTCTCGCATTTGTTTACAATGCTTACTCTTACTGAGACGCAGGTCAATGCACCGGCCGCCGAGGTAAACATATGATCCGCGACTCTCGGCGCCTCCAAAAACAGGTGACACAGCAACGCACTGTCGTGTGCCACTGTCGAATTACCGCGTGTTATGGGCGAAATCAAATGCATCGCTAACAGGCAGCACAGCAAGCACAGGCAGCAAGCACAGGCAGCACAACAAGCACAGGCAGCAAGCACAGGCAGCACAGGCAGCACAGCAAGCACAGGAAGCAAGCACAGGCAGCACAGCAAGCACAGCAAGCACAGGCAGCAAGCACAGGCATCACAGCAAGCACAGGCAGCTAGCACAGACATGTTAGAAACCCGCAAAATAGCTCGACGAGATGTGTTCGTTTTAGCGATTCTGGGGGAAGTGCAGAGGGGTCAAGCTCCGTCCTCTTTCCAACAGGCAAAGCCTGCTCCGATATTCGGCGAGATTCACTCTCGCATTTGTTTACAATGCTTACTCTTACTGAGACGCAGGTCAATGCACCGGCCGCCGACGTAAACATATGATCCGCGACTCTCGGCGCCTCCAAAAACAGGTGACACAGCAACGCACTGTCGTGTGCCACTGTCGAATTGCCGCGTGTTATGGGCGAAATCAAATGCATCGCTAACAGGCAGCACAGCAAGCATAGGCAGCACAGCACAGGCAGCACAGCAAGCACAGGCAGCTAGCACAGCAAGCACAGGCAGCAAGCACAGGCAGCAAGCACAGGCAGCACTGCAAGCACAGGCAGCAAGCACAGGCAGCACAGCAAGCACAGGCAGCAAGCACAGGCAGCACAGCAAGCACAGGCAGCATAGCAAGTACAGCAAGCACAGGCAGCAAGCACAGGCAGCACAGCAAGCACAGGCAGCAAGCACAGGCAGAACAGCAAACACAGGCAGCACAGCAAGCACAGGCAGCAAGCACAGGCAGCAAGCACAGGCAGCAAGCACAGGCAGCAAGCACAGGCAGCACAGGCAGCACAGCAAGCACAGGCAGCACTGCAAGCACAGGCAGCAAGCACAGGCAGCACAGCAAGCACAGGCAACAAGCACAGGCAGCACAGCAAGCACAGGCAGCATAGCAAGTACAGCAAGCACAGGCAGCAAGCACAGGCAGCAAGCACAGGCAGCACAGCAAGCACAGGCAGCAAGCAAAGGCAGAACAGCAAACACAGACAGCACAGCAAGCACAGGCAGCAAGCACAGGCAGCACAGCAAGCACAGGCAGCAAGCACAGGCAGCAAGCACAGGCAGCACAGCAAGCACAGGCAGCAAGCACAGGCAGCACAGCAAGCACAGGCAGCACAGCAAGCACAGGCAGCATGCACTGGCAGCACAGCAAGCACAGGCAGCAAGCACAGGCAGCACAGCAAACACAGGCAGCAAGCACAGGCAGCACAGCAAGCACAGGCAGCAAGCACAGGCAGAACAGCAAACACAGGCAGCACAGCAAGCACAGGCGGCAAGCACAGGCAGCACAGCAAGCACAGGCAGCAAGCACAGGCAGCACAGCAAGCACAGGCAGCAAGCACAGGCAGCACAGCAAGCACAGGCAGCAAACACAGGCAGCATAGGCAGCACAGCGAGAACAGGCAGCACAGCAAGCACAGGCAGCAAGCACAGGCAGCACAGCAAGCACAGGCAGCAAGCAAGCACAGGCAGCACACCAAGCACAGGCAGCACAGCAAGCACTGGCAGCACAGGCAGCAAGCACAGGCAGCACAGCAAGCACAGGCAGCAAGCACAGGCAACACAGCAAGCACAGGCAGCAAGCACAGGCAGCACAGCACGCACAGGCAGCAAACACAGGCAGCACAGGCAGCACAGCAAGCACAGGCAGTAAGCACAGGCAGCACAGGCAGCACAGCAAGCACAGGCAGCAAGCACAGGCAGCACAGCAAGCACAAACAGCAAGCACAGGCAGCACAGCAAGCACAGGCAGCAAGCACAGGCAGCATAGCAAGCACAGCAAGCACAGGCAGCACAACAAGCACAGGCGGCACAGCAAGCACAGGCAGCAAGCACAGGCAGCAAGCAAAGGCAGCACATCAAGCACAGGCAGCAAGCACAGGCAGCACAGCAAGCACACGCAGCGCAGCAAGCACAGGCAGCAAGCACAGATAGCACAGCAAGCACAGGCAGCACAGCAAGCACAGGCAGCAAACACAGGCAGCACAGCAAGCACAGGCAGCAAGCACAGGCAGCACAGCAAGCACAAACAGCAAGCACAGGCAGCACAGCAAGCACAGGCAGCAAGCACAGGCAGCATAGCAAGCACAGCAAGCACAGGCAGCACAACAAGCACAGGCGGCACAGCAAGCACAGGCAGCAAGCACAGGCAGCAAGCAAAGGCAGCACATCAAGCACAGGCAGCAAGCACAGGCAGCACAGCAAGCACAGGCGGCACAGCAAGCACAGGCAGCAAGCAAAGGCAGCACAGCAAGCACAGGCAGCAAGCACAGGCAGCACAGCAAGCACAGGCAGCAAGCACAGGCAGCACAGGCAGCACAGCAAGCACAGGCAGTAAGCACAGGTAGCACAGGCAGCACAGCAAGCACAGGCAGCAAGCACAGGCAGCACAGCAAGCACAGGCAGCTTGCACAGGCAGCATAGCAAGCACAGCAAGCACAGGCATCAAGCACAGGCAGCAAGCACAGGCAGCAAGCACAGGCAGCACAGCAAGCACAGGCAGCAAGCACAGGCAGCACAGCAAGCACAGGCAGCGCAGCAAGCACAGGCAGCACAGCAAGCACAGGCAGCACAGCAAGCACAAACAGCAAGCACAGGCGGCACAGCAAGCACAGGCAGCAAGCACAGGCAGCACAGGCAGCAAGCACAGGCAGCACAGCAAGCACAGGCAGCAAGCAAAGGCAGCACATCAAGCACAGGCAGCAAGCACAGGCAGCAAGCACAGGCAGCAAACACAGGCAGCAGAGCAAGCACAGGCAGCAAGCACAGGCAGCAAGCAAAGGCAGCACAGGCAGCACAGTAAGCACAGACAGCAAGCACAGGCAGCACAGGCAGCACAGCAAGCACAGGCAGCAAGCACAAGCAGCAAGCACAAGCAGCACAGGCAGCACAGCAAGCACAGGCAGCAAGCACAGGCAGCACAGCAAGCACAGGCAGCAAGCACAGGCAGCACAGCATGCACAGGCAGCAAACACAGGCAGCAGAGCAAGCACAGGCAGCAAGCACAGGCAGCAAGCACAGGCAGCACAGCAAGCACAAACAGCAAGCACAGGCAGCACAGCAAGCACAGGCAGCAAGCACAGGCAGCATAGCAAGCACAGGCAGCACAACAAGCACAGGCGGCACAGCAAGCACAGGCAGCAAGCACAGGCAGCAAGCAAAGGCAGCACAGCAAGTACAGGCAGCAAGCACAAGCAGCAAGCACAAGCAGCACAGGCAGCACAGCAAGCACAGGCAGCACAGCAAGCACAGGCAGCACAGCAGCACAGGCAGCACAGCAAGCACAGGCAGCAAGCACAGGCAGCACAGCAAGCACACGCAGCGCAGCAAGCACAGGCAGCAAGCACAGGCAGCACAGCAAGCACAGGCAGCACAGCAAGCACAGGCAGCAAGCACAGGCAGCACAAGCAGCACAGGCAGCACAGCAAGCGCAGGCAGCAAGCACAGGCAGCAAGCACAGGCAGCACAGCAAACACAGGCAGCACAGCAAGCACAGGCAGCACAGCAGCACAGGCAGCACAGCAAGCACAGGCAGCAAGCACAGGCAGCACAGCAAGCACAGGCAGCACAGCAAGCACAGGCAGCATGCACTGGCAGCACAGCAAGCACAGGCAGCAAGCACAGGCAGCACAGCAAACACAGGCAGCAAGCACAGGCAGCACAGCAAGCACAGGCAGCAAGCACAGGCAGAACAGCAAACACAGGCAGCACAGCAAGCACAGGCGGCAAGCACAGGCAGCACAGCAAGCACAGGCAGCAAGCACAGGCAGCACAGCAAGCACAGGCAGCAAGCACAGGCAGCACAGCAAGCACAGGCAGCAAACACAGGCAGCATAGGCAGCACAGCGAGAACAGGCAGCACAGCAAGCACAGGCAGCAAGCACAGGCAGCACAGCAAGCACAGGCAGCAAGCAAGCACAGGCAGCACACCAAGCACAGGCAGCACAGCAAGCACTGGCAGCACAGGCAGCAAGCACAGGCAGCACAGCAAGCACAGGCAGCAAGCACAGGCAACACAGCAAGCACAGGCAGCAAGCACAGGCAGCACAGCACGCACAGGCAGCAAACACAGGCAGCACAGGCAGCACAGCAAGCACAGGCAGTAAGCACAGGCAGCACAGGCAGCACAGCAAGCACAGGCAGCAAGCACAGGCAGCACAGCAAGCACAAACAGCAAGCACAGGCAGCACAGCAAGCACAGGCAGCAAGCACAGGCAGCATAGCAAGCACAGCAAGCACAGGCAGCACAACAAGCACAGGCGGCACAGCAAGCACAGGCAGCAAGCACAGGCAGCAAGCAAAGGCAGCACATCAAGCACAGGCAGCAAGCACAGGCAGCACAGCAAGCACACGCAGCGCAGCAAGCACAGGCAGCAAGCACAGATAGCACAGCAAGCACAGGCAGCACAGCAAGCACAGGCAGCAAACACAGGCAGCACAGCAAGCACAGGCAGCAAGCACAGGCAGCACAGCAAGCACAAACAGCAAGCACAGGCAGCACAGCAAGCACAGGCAGCAAGCACAGGCAGCATAGCAAGCACAGCAAGCACAGGCAGCACAACAAGCACAGGCGGCACAGCAAGCACAGGCAGCAAGCACAGGCAGCAAGCAAAGGCAGCACATCAAGCACAGGCAGCAAGCACAGGCAGCACAGCAAGCACAGGCGGCACAGCAAGCACAGGCAGCAAGCAAAGGCAGCACAGCAAGCACAGGCAGCAAGCACAGGCAGCACAGCAAGCACAGGCAGCAAGCACAGGCAGCACAGGCAGCACAGCAAGCACAGGCAGTAAGCACAGGTAGCACAGGCAGCACAGCAAGCACAGGCAGCAAGCACAGGCAGCACAGCAAGCACAGGCAGCTTGCACAGGCAGCATAGCAAGCACAGCAAGCACAGGCATCAAGCACAGGCAGCAAGCACAGGCAGCAAGCACAGGCAGCACAGCAAGCACAGGCAGCAAGCACAGGCAGCACAGCAAGCACAGGCAGCGCAGCAAGCACAGGCAGCACAGCAAGCACAGGCAGCACAGCAAGCACAAACAGCAAGCACAGGCGGCACAGCAAGCACAGGCAGCAAGCACAGGCAGCACAGGCAGCAAGCACAGGCAGCACAGCAAGCACAGGCAGCAAGCAAAGGCAGCACATCAAGCACAGGCAGCAAGCACAGGCAGCAAGCACAGGCAGCAAACACAGGCAGCAGAGCAAGCACAGGCAGCAAGCACAGGCAGCAAGCAAAGGCAGCACAGGCAGCACAGTAAGCACAGACAGCAAGCACAGGCAGCACAGGCAGCACAGCAAGCACAGGCAGCAAGCACAAGCAGCAAGCACAAGCAGCACAGGCAGCACAGCAAGCACAGGCAGCAAGCACAGGCAGCACAGCAAGCACAGGCAGCAAGCACAGGCAGCACAGCATGCACAGGCAGCAAACACAGGCAGCAGAGCAAGCACAGGCAGCAAGCACAGGCAGCAAGCACAGGCAGCACAGCAAGCACAAACAGCAAGCACAGGCAGCACAGCAAGCACAGGCAGCAAGCACAGGCAGCATAGCAAGCACAGGCAGCACAACAAGCACAGGCGGCACAGCAAGCACAGGCAGCAAGCACAGGCAGCAAGCAAAGGCAGCACAGCAAGTACAGGCAGCAAGCACAAGCAGCAAGCACAAGCAGCACAGGCAGCACAGCAAGCACAGGCAGCACAGCAAGCACAGGCAGCACAGCAGCACAGGCAGCACAGCAAGCACAGGCAGCAAGCACAGGCAGCACAGCAAGCACACGCAGCGCAGCAAGCACAGGCAGCAAGCACAGGCAGCACAGCAAGCACAGGCAGCACAGCAAGCACAGGCAGCAAGCACAGGCAGCACAAGCAGCACAGGCAGCACAGCAAGCGCAGGCAGCAAGCACAGGCAGCAAGCACAGGCAGCACAGCAAACACAGGCAGCACAGCAAGCACAGGCAGCACAGCAGCACAGGCAGCACAGCAAGCACAGGCAGCAAGCACAGGCAGCACAGCAAGCACAGGCAGCAAGCACAGGCAGCACAGCAAACACAGGCAGCACAGCAAGCACAGGCAGCAAACACACTCAGCACAGCAAGCACAGGCAGCACAGCAAGCACAGGCAGCAAGCACACGCATGTTAGAAACCCGCAAAATAGCTCGACGAGATGTGTTCGTTTTAGCGATTCTGGGGGAAGTGCAGAGGGGTCAAGCTCCGTCCTCTTTCCAACAGGCAAAGCCTGCTCCGATCTTCGGCGAGATTCACTCTCGCATTTGTTTACAATGCTTACTCTTACTGAGACGCAGGTCAATGCACCGGCCGCCGAGGTAAACATATGATCCGCGACTCTCGGCGCCTCCAAAAACAGGTGACACAGCAACGCACTGTCGTGTGCCACTGCCGAATTACCGCGTGTTTTGGGCGAAATCAAATGCATCGCTAACAGGTAGCACAGCAAGCACAGGCAGCACAGCAAGCACAGGCAGCAAGCACAGGCAGCACAGCAAGCACAGGCAGCAAGCACAGGCAGCACAGCAAGCACAGGCAGCAAGCACAGGCAGCACAGCAAGCACAGGCAGCAAGCACAGGCAGCACAGGCAGCACAGCAAGCACTGGCAGCAAGCACAGGCAGCAAGCACAGACAGCACAGCATGCACAGGCAGCAAGCACAGGCAGCACATCAAGCACAGACAGCACAGCAAGCACAGGCAGCAAGCACAAGCAGCACAGCAAGCACAGGCAACAAGCACAGGCAGCTCAGGCAGCACAGCAAGCACAGGCAGCACAGCAAGCACAGGCAGCAAGCACAGGCAGCACAGCAAGCACAGGCAGCATGCACAGGCAGCAAGCACAGGCAGCACAGCAAGCACAGGCAGCGTGCACAGGCAGCATAGCAAGCACAGCAAGCACAGGCAGCAAGCACAGGCAGCAAGCACAGGCAGCACAGCAAGCACAGGCAGCAAGCACAGGCAGCACAGCAAGCACAGCAAGCACAAACAGCAAGCATAGGCAGCACAGCAAGCACAGGCAGCAAGCACAGGCAGCACAGCAAGCACAAACAGCAAGCATAGGCAGCACAGCAAACACAGGCAGCAAGCACAGGCAGCACAGCAAGCACAAACAGCAAGCATAGGCAGCACAGCAAGCACAGGCAGCAAGCACAGGCAGCACAGCAAGCACAAACAGCAAGCACAGGCGGCACAGCAAGCACAGGCAGCAAGCACAGGCAGCACAGCAAGCACAGGCAGGAGGAACAGGCAGCACAGCAAGCACAGGCAGCAAACAAAGGCAACACAGCAAGCACAGGCAGCAAGCACAGGCAGCACAGCAAGCACAGGCAGCAAACACAGGCAGCACAGCTAGCACAGGCAGCAAGCACAGGCAGCACAGCAAGCACAAACAGCAAGCACAGGCAGTACAGCAAGCACAGGCAGCAAGCACAGGCAGCATAGCAAGCACAGCAAGCACAGGCAGCACAACAAGCACAGGCGGCACAGCAAGCACAGGCAGCAAGCAAAGGCAGCACAGCAAGCACAGGCAGCACACCAAGCACAGGCAGCAAGCACAGGCAGCAAGCACAGGCAGCACAGCAAGCACAGGCAGCAAGCACAGCCAGCAAGCACAGGCAGCAAGCACAGGCAGCACAGGCAGCACAGCAAGCACAGGCAGCACAGCAAGCACAGGCAGCAAGCACAGGCAGCACAGGCAGCAAGCACAGGCAGCAAGCACAGGCAGCAAGCACAGGCAGCACTGCAAGCACAGGCAGCAAGCACAGGCAGCAATCACAGGCAGCACAGCAAGCACAGGCAGCATAGCAAGTACAGCAAGCACTGGCAGCAAGCACAGGCAGCACAGCAAGCACAGGCAGCAAGCACAGGCAGCACAGCAAGCACAGGCAGCAAGCACAGGCAGCACAGCAAGCACAGGCAGCACAGCAAACACAGGCAGCACAGCAAGTACAGGCAGCAAGCACAGGCAGCACAGCAAGCACAGGCAGCAAACACAGGCAGCACAGCAAGCACAGGCAGCACAGCAAGCACAGGCAGCACAGCAAGCACATGCAGCAAGTACAGGCAGCACAGCAAGCACAGGCAGCAAGCACAGGCAGCACAGCAAGCAGCGGCAGCAAGCACAGGCAGCACAGCAAGCACAGGCAGCACACCAAGCACAGGCAGCAAGCAAAGGCAGCACAGCAAGCACAGGCAGCACACCAAGCACAGGCAGCAAGCACAGGCAGCAAGCACAGGCAGCACAGCAAGCACAGGCAGCAAGCACAGCCAGCAAGCACAGGCAGCAAGCACAGGCAGCACAGGCAGCACAGCAAGCACAGGCAGCACAGCAAGCACAGGCAGCAAGCACAGGCAGCACAGGCAGCAAGCACAGGCAGCAAGCACAGGCAGCAAGCACAGGCAGCACTGCAAGCACAGGCAGCAAGCACAGGCAGCAATCACAGGCAGCACAGCAAGCACAGGCAGCATAGCAAGTACAGCAAGCACTGGCAGCAAGCACAGGCAGCACAGCAAGCACAGGCAGCAAGCACAGGCAGCACAGCAAGCACAGGCAGCAAGCACAGGCAGCACAGCAAGCACAGGCAGCACAGCAAACACAGGCAGCACAGCAAGTACAGGCAGCAAGCACAGGCAGCACAGCAAGCACAGGCAGCAAACACAGGCAGCACAGCAAGCACAGGCAGCACAGCAAGCACAGGCAGCACAGCAAGCACATGCAGCAAGTACAGGCAGCACAGCAAGCACAGGCAGCAAGCACAGGCAGCACAGCAAGCAGCGGCAGCAAGCACAGGCAGCACAGCAAGCACAGGCAGCACACCAAGCACAGGCAGCAAGCACAGGCAGCACAGCAAGCAGAGGCAGCAAGCACTGGCAGCACTGCAAGCGCAGGCAGCACAGCAAGCACAGGCAGCACAGCAAGCACAGGCAGCAAGCACAGGCAGCACAGCAAGCACAGGCAGCAAACACAGGCAGCACAGCAAGCACAGGCAGCAAGCACAGGTAGCACAGCAAGCACAGGCAGCACA
Source organism: Priocnemis perturbator (assembly GCA_963942575.1). NCBI lineage: Eukaryota > Metazoa > Arthropoda > Insecta > Hymenoptera > Pompilidae > Priocnemis > Priocnemis perturbator. The sequence goes on from CAWWDK010000263.1 coordinate 37,085, forward strand.
GCAAGGACAGGCAGCAAGCACAGGCAGCACAGCAAGCACAGCAAGCACAGGCAGCAAGCACAGGCAGCACAGCAAGCACAGGCAGCAAGCACAGGCAGCACAGCAAGCACAGGCAGCAAGCACAGGCAGCACAGCAAGCACAGGCAGCACACCAAGCACAGGCAGCACAGCAAGCACAGGCAGCATGCACTGGCAGCACAGCAAGCACAGGCAGCAAGCACAGGCAGCACAGCAAACACAGGCAGCAAGCACAGGCAGCACAGCAAGCACAGGCAGCAAGCACAGGCAGCACAGCAAGCACAGGCAACAAGCACAGGCAACACAGCAAGCACAGCAGGCAAGCACAGGCAGCACAGCAAGCACAGGCAGCAAGCACAGGCATGTTAGAAACCCGCAAAATAGCTCGACGAGATGTGTTCGTTTTAGCGATTCTGGGGGAAGTGCAGAGGGGTAAAGCTCCGTCCTCTTTCCAACAGGCAAAGCCTGCTCCGATCTTCTGCGAGATTCACTCTCGCATTTGTTTACAATGCTTACTCTTACTGAGACGCAGGTCAATGCACCGGCCGTCGACGTAAACATATGATCCGCGACTCTCGGCGCCTCCAAAAACAGGTGACACAGCAACGCACTGTCGTGTGCCACTGTCGAATTGCCGCGTGTTATGGGCGAAATCAAATGCATCGCTAACAGGCAGCACAGCAAGCATAGGCAGCACAGCACAGGCAGCACAGCAAGCACAGGCAGCTAGCACAGCAAGCACAGGCAGCAAGCACAGGCAGCAAGCACAGGCAGCAAGCACAGGCAGCACTGCAAGCACAGGCAGCAAGCACAGGCAGCACAGCAAGCACAGGCAGCAAGCACAGGCAGCACAGCAAGCACAGGCAGCATAGCAAGTACAGCAAGCACAGGCAGCAAGCACAGGCAGCAAGCACAGGCAGCACAGCAAGCACAGGCAGCAAGCACAGGCAACACAGCAAGCACAGCAGGCAAGCACAGGCAGCACAGCAAGCACAGGCAGCAAGGACAGGCATGTTAGAAACCCGCAAAATAGCTCGACGAGATGTGTTCGTTTTAGCGATTCTGGGGGAAGTGCAGAGGGGTAAAGCTCCGTCCTCTTTCCAACAGGCAAAGCCTGCTCCGATCTTCTGCGAGATTCACTCTCGCATTTGTTTACAATGCTTACTCTTACTGAGACGCAGGTCAATGCACCGGCCGTCGACGTAAACATATGATCCGCGACTCTCGGCGCCTCCAAAAACAGATGACACAGCAACGCACTGTCGTGTGCCACTGTCGAATTGCCGCGTGTTATGGGCGAAATCAAATGCATCGCTAACAGGCAGCAGAGCAAGCACAGCAAGCATAGGCAGCACAGCACGGGCAGCACAGCAAGCACAGGCAGCAAGCACAGCAAGCACAGGTAGCAAGCACAGGCAGCAAGCACAGGCAGCAAGCACAGGCAGCACTGCAAGCACAGGCAGCAAGCACAGGCAGCACAGCAAGCACAGGCAACAAGCACAGGCAGCACAGCAAGCACAGGCAGCATAGCAAGTACAGCAAGCACAGGCAGCAAGCACAGGCAGCAAGCACAGGCAGCACAGCAAGCACAGGCAGCAAGCACAGGCAGAACAGCAAACACAGGCAGCACAGCAAGCACAGGCGGCAAGCACAGGCAGCACAGCAAGCACAGGCAGCAAGCACAGGCAGCACAGCAAGCACAGGCAGCAAGCACAGGCAGCACAGCAAGCACAGGCAGCAAGCACAGGCAGCATAGGCAGCACAGCGAGAACAGGCAGCACAGCAAGCACAGGCAGCAAGCACAGGCAGCACAGCAAGCACAGGCAGCAAGCAAGCACAGGCAGCACACCAAGCACAGGCAGCACAGCAAGCACTGGCAGCACAGGCAGCAAGCACAGGCAGCAAGCACAGGCAGCACAGCAAGCACAGGCAGCAAGCACAGGCAACACAGCAAGCACAGGCAGCAAGCACAGGCAGCACAGCACGCACAGGCAGCAAACACAGGCAGCACAGGCAGCACAGCAAGCACAGGCAGTAAGCACAGGCAGCACAGGCAGCACAGCAAGCACAGGCAGCAAGCACAGGCAGCACAGCAAGCACAAACAGCAAGCACAGGCAGCACAGCAAGCACAGGCAGCAAGCACAGGCAGCATAGCAAGCACAGCAAGCACAGGCAGCACAACAAGCACAGGCGGCACAGCAAGCACAGGCAGCAAGCACAGGCAGCAAGCAAAGGCAGCACATCAAGCACAGGCAGCAAGCACAGGCAGCACAGCAAGCACACGCAGCGCAGCAAGCACAGGCAGCAAACACAGGCAGCAGAGCAAGCACAGGCAGCAAGCACAGGCAGCAAGCACAGGCAGCACAGCAAGCACAAACAGCAAGCACAGGCAGCACAGCAAGCACAGGCAGCAAGCACAGGCAGCATAGCAAGCACAGGCAGCACAACAAGCACAGGCGGCACAGCAAGCACAGGCAGCAAGCACAGGCAGCAAGCAAAGGCAGCACAGCAAGCACAGGCAGCAAGCACAGGCAGCACAGCAAGCACACGCAGCGCAGCAAGCACAGGCAGCAAGCACAGGCAGCACAGCAAGCACAGGCAGCAAGCACAGGCAGCACAGCAAGCACAGGCAGCACAGCAAGCACAAACAGCAAGCATAGGCAGCACAGCAAGCACAGGCAGCATAGCAAGCACAGGCAGCCCAAAAAGCACAGGCGGCACAGCAAGCACAGGCAGCAAGCACAGGCAGCAAGCAAAGGCAGCACAGCAAGCACAGGCAGCACAGCAAGCACATGCAGCAAGCACAGGCAGCACAGGCAGCAAGCACAGGCAGCAAGCAAAGGCAGCACAGGCAGCACAGTGAGCACAGACAGCAAGCACAGGCAGCACAGGCAGCACAGCAAGCACAGGCAGCAAGCACAAGCAGCAAGCACAAGCAGCACAGGCAGCACAGCAAGCACAGGCAGCACAGCAAGCACAGGCAGCACAGCAGCACAGGCAGCACAGCAAGCACAGGCAGCAAGCACAGGCAGCACAGCAAGCACAGGCAGCACAGCAAGCACACGCAGCGCAGCAAGCACAGGCAGCAAGCACAGGCAGCACAGCAAGCACAGGCAGCACAGCAAGCACAGGCAGCAAGCACAGGCAGCACAAGCAGCACAGGCAGCACAGCAAGCGCAGGCAGCAAGCACAGGCAGCAAGCACAGGCAGCACAGCAAACACAGGCAGCACAGCAAGCACAGGCAGCACAGCAGCACAGGCAGCACAGCAAGCACAGGCAGCAAGCACAGGCAGCACAGCAAGCACAGGCAGCATGCACAGGCAGCACAGCAAACACAGGCAGCACAGCAAGCACAGGCAGCAAACACACTCAGCACAGCAAGCACAGGCAGCACAGCAAGCACAGGCAGCAAGCACAGGCATGTTAGAAACCCGCAAAATAGCTCGACGAGATGTGTTCGTTTTAGCGATTCTGGGGGAAGTGCAGAGGGGTCAAGCTCCGTCCTCTTTCCAACAGGCAAAGCCTGCTCCGCTCTTCGGCGAGATTCACTCTCGCATTTGTTTACAATGCTTACTCTTACTGAGACGCAGGTCAATGCACCGGCCGCCGAGGTAAACATATGATCCGCGACTCTCGGCGCCTCCAAAAACAGGTGACACAGCAACGCACTGTCGTGTGCCACTGCCGAATTACCGCGTGTTTTGGGCGAAATCAAATGCATCGCTAACAGGTAGCACAGCAAGCACAGGCAGCACAGCAAGCACAGGCAGCACAGCAAGCACAGGCAGCAAGCACAGGCAGCACAGCAAGCACAGGCAGCAAGCACAGGCAGCACAGCAAGCACAGGCAGCAAGCACAGGCAGCACAGGCAGCACAGCAAGCACTGGCAGCAAGCACAGGCAGCAAGCACAGACAGCACAGCATGCACAGGCAGCAAGCACAGGCAGCACATCAAGCACAGACAGCACAGCAAGCACAGGCAGCAAGCACAAGCAGCACAGCAAGCACAGGCAACAAGCACAGGCAGCTCAGGCAGCACAGCAAGCACAGGCAGCACAGCAAGCACAGGCAGCAAGCACAGGCAGCACAGCAAGCACAGGCAGCAAGCACAGGCAGCAAGCACAGGCAGCACAGCAAGCACAGGCAGCGTGCACAGGCAGCATAGCAAGCACAGCAAGCACAGGCAGCAAGCACAGGCAGCAAGCACAGGCAGCACAGCAAGCACAGGCAGCAAGCACAGGCAGCACAGCAAGCACAGCAAGCACAAACAGCAAGCATAGGCAGCACAGCAAGCACAGGCAGCAAGCACAGGCAGCACAGCAAGCACAAACAGCAAGCATAGGCAGCATAGCAAGCACAGGCAGCAAGCACAGGCAGCACAGCAAGCACAAACAGCAAGCATAGGCAGCACAGCAAGCACAGGCAGCAAGCACAGGCAGCACAGCAAGCACAAACAGCAAGCACAGGCGGCACAGCAAGCACAGGCAGCAAGCACAGGCAGCACAGCAAGCACAGGCAGGAGGAACAGGCAGCACAGCAAGCACAGGCAGCAAACAAAGGCAGCACAGCAAGCACAGGCAGCAAGCACAGGCAGCACAGCAAGCACAGGCAGCAAACACAGGCAGCACAGCTAGCACAGGCAGCAAGCACAGGCAGCACAGCAAGCACAAACAGCAAGCACAGGCAGTACAGCAAGCACAGGCAGCAAGCACAGGCAGCACAGCAAGCACAGGCAGCACAACAAGCACAGGCGGCACAGCAAGCACAGGCAGCAAGCAAAGGCAGCACAGCAAGCACAGGCAGCACACCAAGCACAGGCAGCAAGCACAGGCAGCAAGCACAGGCAGCACAGCAAGCACAGGCAGCAAGCACAGGCAGCAAGCACAGGCAGCAAGCACAGGCAGCACAGGCAGCAAGCACAGGCAGCAAGCACAGGCTGCAAGCACAGGCAGCAATCACAGGCAGCACAGCAAGCACAGGCAGCATAGCAAGTACAGCAAGCACTGGCAGCAAGCACAGGCAGCACAGCAAGCACAGGCAGCAAGCACAGGCAGCACAGCAAGCACAGGCAGCAAGCACAGGCAGCACAGCAAGCACAGGCAGCAAACACAGGCAGCACAGCAATCACAGGCAGCAAGCACAGGTAGCACAGCAAGCACAGGCAGCACAGCAAGCACAGGCAGCACAGCAAGGACAGGCAGCAAGCACAGGCAGCACAGCAAGCACAGCAAGCACAGGCAGCAAGCACAGGCAGCACAGCAAGCACAGGCAGCAAGCACAGGCAGCACAGCAAGCACAGGCAGCAAGCACAGGCAGCACAGCAAGCACAGGCAGCACACCAAGCACAGGCAGCACAGCAAGCACAGGCAGCATGCACTGGCAGCACAGCAAGCACAGGCAGCAAGCACAGGCAGCACAGCAAACACAGGCAGCAAGCACAGGCAGCACAGCAAGCACAGGCAGCAAGCACAGGCAGCACAGCAAGCACAGGCAGCAAGCACAGGCAACACAGCAAGCACAGCAGGCAAGCACAGGCAGCACAGCAAGCACAGGCAGCAAGCACAGGCAGCACAGCAAGCACAGCAAGCACAAACAGCAAGCATAGGCAGCACAGCAAGCACAGGCAGCAAGCACAGGCAGCACAGCAAGCACAAACAGCAAGCATAGGCAGCATAGCAAGCACAGGCAGCAAGCACAGGCAGCACAGCAAGCACAAACAGCAAGCATAGGCAGCACAGCAAGCACAGGCAGCAAGCACAGGCAGCACAGCAAGCACAAACAGCAAGCACAGGCGGCACAGCAAGCACAGGCAGCAAGCACAGGCAGCACAGCAAGCACAGGCAGGAGGAACAGGCAGCACAGCAAGCACAGGCAGCAAACAAAGGCAGCACAGCAAGCACAGGCAGCAAGCACAGGCAGCACAGCAAGCACAGGCAGCAAACACAGGCAGCACAGCTAGCACAGGCAGCAAGCACAGGCAGCACAGCAAGCACAAACAGCAAGCACAGGCAGTACAGCAAGCACAGGCAGCAAGCACAGGCAGCACAGCAAGCACAGGCAGCACAACAAGCACAGGCGGCACAGCAAGCACAGGCAGCAAGCAAAGGCAGCACAGCAAGCACAGGCAGCACACCAAGCACAGGCAGCAAGCACAGGCAGCAAGCACAGGCAGCACAGCAAGCACAGGCAGCAAGCACAGGCAGCAAGCACAGGCAGCAAGCACAGGCAGCACAGGCAGCAAGCACAGGCAGCAAGCACAGGCTGCAAGCACAGGCAGCAATCACAGGCAGCACAGCAAGCACAGGCAGCATAGCAAGTACAGCAAGCACTGGCAGCAAGCACAGGCAGCACAGCAAGCACAGGCAGCAAGCACAGGCAGCACAGCAAGCACAGGCAGCAAACACAGGCAGCACAGCAATCACAGGCAGCAAGCACAGGTAGCACAGCAAGCACAGGCAGCACAGCAAGCACAGGCAGCACAGCAAGGACAGGCAGCAAGCACAGGCAGCACAGCAAGCACAGCAAGCACAGGCAGCAAGCACAGGCAGCACAGCAAGCACAGGCAGCAAGCACAGGCAGCACAGCAAGCACAGGCAGCAAGCACAGGCAGCACAGCAAGCACAGGCAGCACACCAAGCACAGGCAGCACAGCAAGCACAGGCAGCATGCACTGGCAGCACAGCAAGCACAGGCAGCAAGCACAGGCAGCACAGCAAACACAGGCAGCAAGCACAGGCAGCACAGCAAGCACAGGCAGCAAGCACAGGCAGCACAGCAAGCACAGGCAGCAAGCACAGGCAACACAGCAAGCACAGCAGGCAAGCACAGGCAGCACAGCAAGCACAGGCAGCGAGAACAGGCAGCACAGCAAGCACAGGCAGCAAGCACAGGCAGCACAGCAAGCACAGGCAGCAAGCAAGCACAGGCAGCACACCAAGCACAGGCAGCACAGCAAGCACTGGCAGCACAGGCAGCAAGCACAGGCAGCAAGCACAGGCAGCACAGCAAGCACAGGCAGCAAGCACAGGCAACACAGCAAGCACAGGCAGCAAGCACAGGCAGCACAGCACGCACAGGCAGCAAACACAGGCAGCACAGGCAGCACAGCAAGCACAGGCAGTAAGCACAGGCAGCACAGGCAGCACAGCAAGCACAGGCAGCAAGCACAGGCAGCACAGCAAGCACAAACAGCAAGCACAGGCAGCACAGCAAGCACAGGCAGCAAGCACAGGCAGCATAGCAAGCACAGCAAGCACAGGCAGCACAACAAGCACAGGCGGCACAGCAAGCACAGGCAGCAAGCACAGGCAGCAAGCAAAGGCAGCACATCAAGCACAGGCAACAAGCACAGGCAGCACAGCAAGCACACGCAGCGCAGCAAGCACAGGCAGCAAGCACAGGCAGCACAGCAAGCACAGGCAGCAAGCACAGGCAGCACAGCAAGCACAGGCAGCAAACACAGGCAGCACAGCAAGCACAGGCAGCAAGCACAGGCAGCACAGCAAGCACAAACAGCAAGCACAGGCAGCACAGCAAGCACAGGCAGCAAGCACAGGCAGCATAGCAAGCACAGCAAGCACAGGCGGCACAGCAAGCACAGGCAGCAAGCACAGGCAGCAAGCAAAGGCAGCACATCAAGCACAGGCAGCAAGCACAGGCAGCACAGCAAGCACAGGCGGCACAGCAAGCACAGGCAGCAAGCACAGGCAGCAAGCAAAGGCAGCACAGCAAGCACAGGCAGCAAGCACAGGCAGCACAGCAAGCACAGGCAGCAAGCACAGGCAGCACAGGCAGCACAGCAAGCACAGGCAGTAAGCACAGGTAGCACAGGCAGCACAGCAAGCACAGGCAGCAAGCACAGGCAGCACAGCAAGCACAGGCAGCTTGCACAGGCAGCATAGCAAGCACAGTAAGCACAGGCATCAAGCACAGGCAGCAAGCACAGGCAGCAAGCACAGGCAGCACAGCAAGCACAGGCAGCAAGCACAGGCAGCACAGCAAGCACAGGCAGCACAGCAAGCACAGGCAGCACAGCAAGCACAAACAGCAAGCACAGGCGGCACAGCAAGCACAGGCAGCAAGCACAGGCAGCACAGGCAGCAAGCACAGGCAGCACAGGCAGCAAGCACAGGCAGCACAGCAAGCACAGGCAGCAAGCAAAGGCAGCACATCAAGCACAGGCAGCAAGCACAGGCAGCAAGCACAGGCAGCACAGCAAGCACAGGCAGCAAACACAGGCAGCAGAGCAAGCACAGGCAGCAAGCACAGGCAGCAAGCACAGGCAGCACAGCAAGCACAGGGAGCAAGCACAGGCAGCATAGCAAGCACAGGCAGCACAACAAGCACAGGCGGCACAGCAAGCACAGGCAGCAAGCACAGGCAGCAAGCAAAGGCAGCACAGCAAGCACAGGCAGCAAGCACAGGCAGCACAGCAAGCACACGCAGCGCAGCAAGCACAGGCAGCAAGCACAGGCAGCAAGCACAGGCAGCAAGCAAAGGCAGCACAGCAAGCACAGGCAGCAAGCACAGGCAGCATAGCAAGCACAGGCAGCCCAAAAAGCACAGGCGGCACAGCAAGCACAGGCAGCAAGCACAGGCAGCAAGCAAAGGCAGCACAGCAAGCACAGGCAGCACAGCAAGCACATGCAGCAAGCACAGGCAGCACAGGCAGCAAGCACAGGCAGCAAGCAAAGGCAGCACAGGCAGCACAGTAAGCACAGACAGCAAGCACAGGCAGCACAGGCAGCACAGCAAGCACAGGCAGCAAGCACAAGCAGCAAGCACAAGCAGCACAGGCAGCACAGCAAGCACAGGCAGCACAGCAAGCACAGGCAGCAAGCACAGGCAGCACAGCAAGCACAGGCAGCAAGCACAGGCAGCAAGCACAGGCAGCACAGCATGCACAGGCAGCAAACACAGGCAGCAGAGCAAGCACAGGCAGCAAGCACAGGCAGCAAGCACAGGCAGCACAGCAAGCACAAACAGCAAGCACAGGCAGCACAGCAAGCACAGGCAGCAAGCACAGGCAGCATAGCAAGCACAGGCAGCACAACAAGCACAGGCGGCACAGCAAGCACAGGCAGCAAGCACAGGCAGCAAGCAAAGGCAGCACAGCAAGCACAGGCAGCAAGCACAGGCAGCACAGCAAGCACAGGCAGCAAGCACAGGCAGCACAGCAAGCACAGGCAGCAAGCACAGGCAGCACAGCAAGCACAGGCAGCAAGCACAGGCAGCACAGCACGCACAGGCAGCACAGCAAGCATAAACAGCAAGCATAGGCAGCACAGCAAGCACAGGCAGCATAGCAAGCACAGGCAGCCCAAAAAGCACAGGCGGCACAGCAAGCACAGGCAGCAAGCACAGGCAGCAAGCAAAGGCAGCACAGCAAGCACAGGCAGCACAGCAAGCACATGCAGCAAGCACAGGCAGCACAGGCAGCAAGCACAGGCAGCAAGCAAAGGCAGCACAGTAAGCACAGACAGCAAGCACAGGCAGCACAGGCAGCACAGCAAGCACAGGCAGCAAGCACAAGCAGCAAGCACAAGCAGCACAGGCAGCACAGCAAGCACAGGCAGCACAGCAAGCACAGGCAGCACAGCAGCACAGGCAGCACAGCAAGCACAGGCAGCAAGCACAGGCAGCACAGCAAGCACAGTAAGCACAGGCATCAAGCACAGGCAGCAAGCACAGGCAGCAAGCACAGGCAGCACAGCAAGCACAGGCAGCAAGCACAGGCAGCACAGCAAGCACAGGCAGCACAGCAAGCACAGGCAGCACAGCAAGCACAAACAGCAAGCACAGGCGGCACAGCAAGCACAGGCAGCAAGCACAGGCAGCAAGCACAGGCAGCACAGCAAGCACAGGCAGCAAGCACAGGCAGCACAGCAAGCACAGGCAGCACAGCAAGCACAGGCAGCACAGCAAGCACAAACAGCAAGCACAGGCGGCACAGCAAGCACAGGCAGCAAGCACAGGCAGCACAGGCAGCAAGCACAGGCAGCACAGGCAGCAAGCACAGGCAGCACAGCAAGCACAGGCAGCAAGCAAAGGCAGCACATCAAGCACAGGCAGCAAGCACAGGCAGCAAGCACAGGCAGCACAGCAAGCACAGGCAGCAAACACAGGCAGCAGAGCAAGCACAGGCAGCAAGCACAGGCAGCAAGCACAGGCAGCACAGCAAGCACAGGGAGCAAGCACAGGCAGCATAGCAAGCACAGGCAGCACAACAAGCACAGGCGGCACAGCAAGCACAGGCAGCAAGCACAGGCAGCAAGCAAAGGCAGCACAGCAAGCACAGGCAGCAAGCACAGGCAGCACAGCAAGCACACGCAGCACAACAAGCACAGGCGGCACAGCAAGCACAGGCAGCAAGCACAGGCAGCAAGCAAAGGCAGCACAGCAAGCACAGGCAGCAAGCACAGGCAGCACAGCAAGCACAGGCAGCAAGCACAGGCAGCACAGCAAGCACAGGCAGCAAGCACAGGCAGCACAGCAAGCACAGGCAGCAAGCACAGGCAGCACAGCACGCACAGGCAGCACAGCAAGCATAAACAGCAAGCATAGGCAGCACAGCAAGCACAGGCAGCATAGCAAGCACAGGCAGCCCAAAAAGCACAGGCGGCACAGCAAGCACAGGCAGCAAGCACAGGCAGCAAGCAAAGGCAGCACAGCAAGCACAGGCAGCACAGCAAGCACATGCAGCAAGCACAGGCAGCACAGGCAGCAAGCACAGGCAGCAAGCAAAGGCAGCACAGGCAGCACAGTAAGCACAGACAGCAAGCACAGGCAGCACAGGCAGCACAGCAAGCACAGGCAGCAAGCACAAGCAGCAAGCACAAGCAGCACAGGCAGCACAGCAAGCACAGGCAGCACAGCAAGCACAGGCAGCACAGCAGCACAGGCAGCACAGCAAGCACAGGCAGCAAGCACAGGCAGCACAGCAAGCACAGGCAGCACAGGCAGCACAGCAAGCACACGCAGCGCAGCAAGCACAGGCAGCAAGCACAGGCAGCACAGCAAGCACAGGCAGCACAGCAAGCACAGGCAGCAAGCACAGGCAGCACAAGCAGCACAGGCAGCACAGCAAGCGCAGGCAGCAAGCACAGGCAGCAAGCACAGGCAGCACAGCAAACACAGGCAGCACAGCAAGCACAGGCAGCATGCACTGGCAGCACAGCAAGCACAGGCAGCAAGCAAAGGCAGCACAGCAAGCACAGGCAGCACAGCAAGCACATGCAGCAAGCACAGGCAGCACAGGCAGCAAGCACAGGCAGCAAGCAAAGGCAGCACAGGCAGCACAGTAAGCACAGACAGCAAGCACAGGCAGCACAGGCAGCACAGGCAGCACAGCAAGCACAGGCAGCAAGCACAAGCAGCACAGGCAGCACAGCAAGCACAGGCAGCACAGCAGCACAGGCAGCACAGCAAGCACATGCAGCAAGCACAGGCAGCACAGGCAGCAAGCACAGGCAGCAAGCAAAGGCAGCACAGGCAGCACAGTAAGCACAGACAGCAAGCACAGGCAGCACAGGCAGCACAGCAAGCACAGGCAGCAAGCACAAGCAGCAAGCACAAGCAGCACAGGCAGCACAGCAAGCACAGGCAGCACAGCAAGCACAGGCAGCACAGCAGCACAGGCAGCACAGCAAGCACAGGCAGCAAGCACAGGCAGCACAGCAAGCACAGGCAGCACAGGCAGCACAGCAAGCACACGCAGCGCAGCAAGCACAGGCAGCAAGCACAGGCAGCACAGCAAGCACAGGCAGCACAGCAAGCACAGGCAGCAAGCACAGGCAGCACAAGCAGCACAGGCAGCACAGCAAGCGCAGGCAGCAAGCACAGGCAGCAAGCACAGGCAGCACAGCAAACACAGGCAGCACAGCAAGCACAGGCAGCATGCACTGGCAGCACAGCAAGCACAGGCAGCAAGCAAAGGCAGCACAGCAAGCACAGGCAGCACAGCAAGCACATGCAGCAAGCACAGGCAGCACAGGCAGCAAGCACAGGCAGCAAGCAAAGGCAGCACAGGCAGCACAGTAAGCACAGACAGCAAGCACAGGCAGCACAGGCAGCACAGGCAGCACAGCAAGCACAGGCAGCAAGCACAAGCAGCACAGGCAGCACAGCAAGCACAGGCAGCACAGCAGCACAGGCAGCACAGCAAGCACAGGCAGCAAGCACAGGCAGCACAGCAAGCACAGGCAGCACAGCAAGCACACGCAGCGCAGCAAGCAGAGGCAGCAAGCACAGGCAGCACAGCAAGCACAGGCAGCACAGCAAGCACAGGCAGCAAGCACAGGCAGCACAAGCAGCACAGGCAGCACAGCAAGCGCAGGCAGCAAGCACAGGCAGCAAGCACAGGCAGCACAGCAAACACAGGCAGCACAGCAAGCACAGGCAGCACAGCAGCACAGCCACACAGCAAGCACAGGCAGCAAGCACAGGCAGCACAGCAAGCACAGGCAGCAAGCACAGGCAGCACAGCAAACACAGGCAGCACAGCAAGCACAGGCAGCAAACACACTCAGCACAGCAAGCACAGGCAGCACAGCAAGCACAGGCAGCAAGCACAGGCATGTTAGAAACCCGCAAAATAGCTCGACGAGATGTGTTCGTTTTAGCGATTCTGGGGGAAGTGCAGAGGGGTCAAGCTCCGTCCTCTTTCCAACAGGCAAAGCCTGCTCCGATCTTCGGCGAGATTCACTCTCGCATTTGTTTACAATGCTTACTCTTACTGAGACGCAGGTCAATGCACCGGCCGCCGAGGTAAACATATGATCCGCGACTCTCGGCGCCTCCAAAAACAGGTGACACAGCAACGCACTGTCGTGTGCCACTGCCGAATTACCGCGTGTTTTGGGCGAAATCAAATGCATCGCTAACAGGTAGCACAGCAAGCACAGGCAGCACAGCAAGCACAGGCAGCACAGCAAGCACAGGCAGCAAGCACAGGCAGCACAGCAAGCACAGGCAGCAAGCACAGGCAGCACAGGCAGCACAGCAAGCACTGGCAGCAAGCACAGGCAGCAAGCACAGACAGCACAGCATGCACAGGCAGCAAGCACAGGCAGCACATCAAGCACAGACAGCACAGCAAGCACAGGCAGCAAGCACAAGCAGCACAGCAAGCACAGGCAACAAGCACAGGCAGCTCAGGCAGCACAGCAAGCACAGGCAGCACAGCAAGCACAGGCAGCAAGCACAGGCAGCACAGCAAGCACAGGCAGCAAGCACAGGCAGCAAGCACAGGCAGCACAGCAAGCACAGGCAGCGTGCACAGGCAGCATAGCAAGCACAGCAAGCACAGGCAGCAAGCACAGGCAGCAAGCACAGGCAGCACAGCAAGCACAGGCAGCAAGCACAGGCAGCACAGCAAGCACAGCAAGCACAAACAGCAAGCATAGGCAGCACAGCAAGCACAGGCAGCAAGCACAGGCAGCACAGCAAGCACAAACAGCAAGCATAGGCAGCACAGCAAGCACAGGCAGCAAGCACAGGCAGCACAGCAAGCACAAACAGCAAGCATAGGCAGCACAGCAAGCACAGGCAGCAAGCACAGGCAGCACAGCAAGCACAAACAGCAAGCACAGGCGGCACAGCAAGCACAGGCAGCAAGCACAGGCAGGAGGAACAGGCAGCACAGCAAGCACAGGCAGCAAACAAAGGCAGCACAGCAAGCACAGGCAGCAAGCACAGGCAGCACAGCAAGCACAGGCAGCAAACACAGGCAGCACAGCTAGCACAGGCAGCAAGCACAGGCAGCACAGCAAGCACAAACAGCAAGCACAGGCAGTACAGCAAGCACAGGCAGCAAGCACAGGCAGCACAGCAAGCACAGGCAGCACAACAAGCACAGGCGGCACAGCAAGCACAGGCAGCAAGCAAAGGCAGCACAGCAAGCACAGGCAGCACACCAAGCACAGGCAGCAAGCACAGGCAGCAAGCACAGGCAGCACAGCAAGCACAGGCAGCAAGCACAGGCAGCAAGCACAGGCAGCACAGGCAGCACAGCAAGCACAGGCAGCACAGCAAGCACAGGCAGCAAGCACAGGCAGCACAGGCAGCAAGCACAGGCAGCAAGCACAGGCAGCAAGCACAGGCAGCAATCACAGGCAGCACAGCAAGCACAGGCAGCATAGCAAGTACAGCAAGCACTGGCAGCAAGCACAGGCAGCACAGCAAGCACAGGCAGCAAGCACAGGCAGCACAGCAAGCACAGGCAGCAAGCACAGGCAGCACAGCAAGCACAGGCAGCACAGCAAACACAGGCAGCACAGCAAGTACAGGCAGCAAGCACAGGCAGCACAGCAAGCACAGGCAGCAAACACAGGCAGCACAGCAAGCACAGGCAGCACAGCAAGCACAGGCAGCACAGCAAGCACAGGCAGCACAGCAAGCACATGCAGCAAGTACAGGCAGCACAGCAAGCACAGGCAGCAAGCACAGGCAGCAAGCACAGGCAGCACAGCAAGCAGCGGCAGCAAGCACAGGCAGCACAGCAAGCACAGGCAGCACACCAAGCACAGGCAGCAAGCACAGGCAGCACAGCAAGCAGAGGCAGCAAGCACTGGCAGCACTGCAAGCGCAGGCAGCACAGCAAGCACAGGCAGCAAGCACAGGCAGCACAGCAAGCACAGGCAGCAAGCACAGGCAGCACAGCAAGCACAGGCAGCAAACACAGGCAGCACAGCAAGCACAGGCAGCAAGCACAGGCAGCATAGCAAGCACAGCAAGCACAGGCAGCACAACAAGCACAGGCGGCACAGCAAGCACAGGCAGCAAGCACAGGCAGCAAGCAAAGGCAGCACATCAAGCACAGGCAGCAAGCACAGGCAGCACAGCAAGCACAGGCGGCACAGCAAGCACAGGCAGCAAGCACAGGCAGCAAGCAAAGGCAGCACAGCAAGCACAGGCAGCAAGCACAGGCAGCACAGCAAGCACAGGCAGCAAGCACAGGCAGCACAGGCAGCACAGCAAGCACAGGCAGTAAGCACAGGTAGCACAGGCAGCACAGCAAGCACAGGCAGCAAGCACAGGCAGCACAGCAAGCACAGGCAGCTTGCACAGGCAGCATAGCAAGCACAGTAAGCACAGGCATCAAGCACAGGCAGCAAGCACAGGCAGCAAGCACAGGCAGCACAGCAAGCACAGGCAGCAAGCACAGGCAGCACAGCAAGCACAGGCAGCACAGCAAGCACAGGCAGCACAGCAAGCACAAACAGCAAGCACAGGCGGCACAGCAAGCACAGGCAGCAAGCACAGGCAGCACAGGCAGCAAGCACAGGCAGCACAGGCAGCAAGCACAGGCAGCACAGCAAGCACAGGCAGCAAGCAAAGGCAGCACATCAAGCACAGGCAGCAAGCACAGGCAGCAAGCACAGGCAGCACAGCAAGCACAGGCAGCAAACACAGGCAGCAGAGCAAGCACAGGCAGCAAGCACAGGCAGCAAGCACAGGCAGCACAGCAAGCACAGGGAGCACAGCAAGCACAGGCAGCAAGCACAGGCAGCATAGCAAGCACAGGCAGCACAACAAGCACAGGCGGCACAGCAAGCACAGGCAGCAAGCACAGGCAGCAAGCAAAGGCAGCACAGCAAGCACAGGCAGCAAGCACAGGCAGCACAGCAAGCACACGCAGCGCAGCAAGCACAGGCAGCAAGCACAGGCAGCACAGCAAGCACAGGCAGCAAGCACAGGCAGCACAGCAAGCACAGGCAGCACAGCAAGCACAGGCAGCAAGCACAGGCAGCACAGCAAGCACAGGCAGCACAGCAAGCACAAACAGCAAGCATAGGCAGCACAGCAAGCACAGGCAGCATAGCAAGCACAGGCAGCCCAAAAAGCACAGGCGGCACAGCAAGCACAGGCAGCAAGCACAGGCAGCAAGCAAAGGCAGCACAGCAAGCACAGGCAGCACAGCAAGCACATGCAGCAAGCACAGGCAGCACAGGCAGCAAGCACAGGCAGCAAGCAAAGGCAGCACAGGCAGCACAGTAAGCACAGACAGCAAGCACAGGCAGCACAGGCAGCACAGCAAGCACAGGCAGCAAGCACAAGCAGCAAGCACAAGCAGCACAGGCAGCACAGCAAGCACAGGCAGCACAGCAAGCACAGGCAGCAAGCACAGGCAGCACAGCAAGCACAGGCAGCAAGCACAGGCAGCAAGCACAGGCAGCAAACACAGGCAGCAGAGCAAGCACAGGCAGCAAGCACAGGCAGCAAGCACAGGCAGCACAGCAAGCACAAACAGCAAGCACAGGCAGCACAGCAAGCACAGGCAGCAAGCACAGGCAGCATAGCAAGCACAGGCGGCACAGCAAGCACAGGCAGCAAGCACAGGCAGCAAGCAAAGGCAGCACAGCAAGCACAGGCAGCAAGCACAGGCAGCACAGCAAGCACAGGCAGCAAGCACAGGCAGCACAGCAAGCACAGGCAGCAAGCACAGGCAGCACAGCAAGCACAGGCAGCAAGCACAGGCAGCACAGCACGCACAGGCAGCACAGCAAGCATAAACAGCAAGCATAGGCAGCACAGCAAGCACAGGCAGCATAGCAAGCACAGGCAGCCCAAAAAGCACAGGCGGCACAGCAAGCACAGGCAGCAAGCACAGGCAGCAAGCAAAGGCAGCACAGCAAGCACAGGCAGCACAGCAAGCACATGCAGCAAGCACAGGCAGCACAGGCAGCAAGCACAGGCAGCAAGCAAAGGCAGCACAGGCAGCACAGTAAGCACAGACAGCAAGCACAGGCAGCACAGGCAGCACAGCAAGCACAGGCAGCAAGCACAAGCAGCAAGCACAAGCAGCACAGGCAGCACAGCAAGCACAGGCAGCACAGCAAGCACAGGCAGCACAGCAGCACAGGCAGCACAGCAAGCACAGGCAGCAAGCACAGGCAGCACAGCAAGCACAGGCAGCAAGCACAGGCAGCACAGCAAACACAGGCAGCACAGCAAGCACAGGCAGCAAACACACTCAGCACAGCAAGCACAGGCAGAACAGCAAGCACAGGCAGCAAGCACAGGCATGTTAGAAACCCGCAAAATAGCTCGACGAGATGTGTTCGTTTTAGCGATTCTGGGGGAAGTGCAGAGGGGTCAAGCTCCGTCCTCTTTCCAACAGGCAAAGCCTGCTCCGATCTTCGGCGAGATTCACTCTCGCATTTGTTTACAATGCTTACTCTTACTGAGACGCAGGTCAATGCACCGGCCGCCGAGGTAAACATATGATCCGCGACTCTCGGCGCCTCCAAAAACAGGTGACACAGCAACGCACTGTCGTGTGCCACTGCCGAATTACCGCGTGTTTTGGGCGAAATCAAATGCATCGCTAACAGGTAGCACAGCAAGCACAGGCAGCACAGCAAGCACAGGCAGCAAGCACAGGCAGCACAGCAAGCACAGGCAGCAAGCACAGGCAGCACAGCAAGCACAGGCAGCAAGCACAGGCAGCACAGCAAGCACAGGCAGCAAGGACAGGCAGCACAGGCAGCACAGCAAGCACTGGCAGCAAGCACAGGCAGCAAGCACAGACAGCACAGCATGCACAGGCAGCAAGCACAGGCAGCACATCAAGCACAGACAGCACAGCAAGCACAGGCAGCAAGCACAAGCAGCACAGCAAGCACAGGCAACAAGCACAGGCAGCTCAGGCAGCACAGCAAGCACAGGCAGCACTGCAAGCACAGGCAGCAAGCACAGGCAGCACAGCAAGCACAGGCAGCAAGCACAGGCAGCACAGCAAGCACAGGCAGCGTGCACAGGCAGCATAGCAAGCACAGCAAGCACAGGCAGCAAGCACAGGCAGCAAGCACAGGCAGCACAGCAAGCACAGGCAGCAAGCACAGGCAGCACAGCAAGCACAGCAAGCACAAACAGCAAGCATAGGCAGCACAGCAAGCACAGGCAGCAAGCACAGGCAGCACAGCAAGCACAAACAGCAAGCATAGGCAGCACAGCAAGCACAGGCAGCAAGCACAGGCAGCACAGCAAGCACAAACAGCAAGCATAGGCAGCACAGCAAGCACAGGCAGCAAGCACAGGCAGCACAGCAAGCACAAACAGCAAGCACAGGCGGCACAGCAAGCACAGGCAGCAAGCACAGGCAGCACAGCAAGCACAGGCAGGAGGAACAGGCAGCACAGCAAGCACAGGCAGCAAACAAAGGCAGCACAGCAAGCACAGGCAGCAAGCACAGGCAGCACAGCTAGCACAGGCAGCAAGCACAGGCAGCACAGCAAGCACAAACAGCAAGCACAGGCAGTACAGCAAGCACAGGCAGCAAGCACAGGCAGCAAGCACAGGCAGCATAGCAAGCACAGCAAGCACAGGCAGCACAACAAGCACAGACGGCACAGCAAGCACAGGCAGCAAGCAAAGGCAGCACATCAAGCACAGGCAGCAAGCACAGGCAGCAAGCACAGGCAGCACAGCAAGCACAGGCAGCAAACACAGGCAGCAGAGCAAGCACAGGCAGCAAGCACAGGCAGCAAGCACAGGCAGCACAGCAAGCACAGGGAGCACAGCAAGCACAGGCAGCAAGCACAGGCAGCATAGCAAGCACAGGCAGCACAACAAGCACAGGCGGCACAGCAAGCACAGGCAGCAAGCACAGGCAGCAAGCAAAGGCAGCACAGCAAGCACAGGCAGCAAGCACAGGCAGCACAGCAAGCACACGCAGCGCAGCAAGCACAGGCAGCAAGCACAGGCAGCACAGCAAGCACAGGCAGCAAGCACAGGCAGCACAGCAAGCACAGGCAGCAAGCACAGGCAGCACAGCAAGCACAGGCAGCACAGCAAGCACAAACAGCAAGCATAGGCAGCACAGCAAGCACAGGCAGCATAGCAAGCACAGGCAGCCCAAAAAGCACAGGCGGCACAGCAAGCACAGGCAGCAAGCACAGGCAGCAAGCAAAGGCAGCACAGCAAGCACAGGCAGCACAGCAAGCACATGCAGCAAGCACAGGCAGCACAGGCAGCAAGCACAGGCAGCAAGCAAAGGCAGCACAGGCAGCACAGTAAGCACAGACAGCAAGCACAGGCAGCACAGGCAGCACAGCAAGCACAGGCAGCAAGCACAAGCAGCAAGCACAAGCAGCACAGGCAGCACAGCAAGCACAGGCAGCAAGCACAGGCAGCACAGCAAGCACAGGCAGCAAGCACAGGCAGCAAGCACAGGCAGCACAGCATGCACAGGCAGCAAACACAGGCAGCAGAGCAAGCACAGGCAGCAAGCACAGGCAGCAAGCACAGGCAGCACAGCAAGCACAAACAGCAAGCACAGACAGCACAGCAAGCACAGGCAGCAAGCACAGGCAGCATAGCAAGCACAGGCAGCACAACAAGCACAGGCGGCACAGCAAGCACAGGCAGCAAGCACAGGCAGCAAGCAAAGGCAGCACAGCAAGCACAGGCAGCACAGCAAGCACAGGCAGCACAGCAAGCACAAACAGCAAGCATAGGCAGCACAGCAAGCACAGGCAGCATAGCAAGCACAGGCAGCCCAAAAAGCACAGGCGGCACAGCAAGCACAGGCAGCAAGCACAGGCAGCAAGCAAAGGCAGCACAGCAAGCACAGGCAGCACAGCAAGCACATGCAGCAAGCACAGGCAGCACAGGCAGCAAGCACAGGCAGCAAGCAAAGGCAGCACAGGCAGCACAGTAAGCACAGACAGCAAGCACAGGCAGCACAGGCAGCACAGCAAGCACAGGCAGCAAGCACAAGCAGCAAGCACAAGCAGCACAGGCAGCACAGCAAGCACAGGCAGCACAGCAAGCACAGGCAGCACAGCAAGCACAGGCAGCAAGCACAGGCAGCACAGCAAGCACAGGCAGCACAGCAAGCACAGGCAGCACAGCAAGCACAGGCAGCACAGCAGCACAGGCAGCACAGCAAGCACAGGCAGCAAGCACAGGCAGCACAGCAAGCACAGGCAGCACAGGCAGCACAGCAAGCACACGCAGCGCAGAAAGCACAGGCAGCACAGCAAGCACAGGCAGCACAGCAAGCACAGGCAGCAAGCACAGGCAGCACAGCAAGCGCAGGCAGCAAGCACAGGCAGCAAGCACAGGCAGCACAGCAAACACAGGCAGCAAACACAGGCAGCAGAGCAAGCACAGGCAGCAAGCACAGGCAGCAAGCACAGGCAGCACAGCAAGCACAGGGAGCACAGCAAGCACAGGCAGCAAGCACAGGCAGCATAGCAAGCACAGGCAGCACAACAAGCACAGGCGGCACAGCAAGCACAGGCAGCAAGCACAGGCGGCACAGCAAGCACAGGCAGCAAGCACAGGCAGCACAGCAAGCACAGGCAGGAGGAACAGGCAGCACAGCAAGCACAGGCAGCAAACAAAGGCAGCACAGCAAGCACAGGCAGCAAGCACAGGCAGCACAGCAAGCACAGGCAGCAAACACAGGCAGCACAGCTAGCACAGGCAGCAAGCACAGGCAGCACAGCAAGCACAGGCAGCACAGCAAGCACAAACAGCAAGCATAGGCAGCACAGCAAGCACAGGCAGCATAGCAAGCACAGGCAGCCCAAAAAGCACAGGCGGCACAGCAAGCACAGGCAGCAAGCACAGGCAGCAAGCAAAGGCAGCACAGCAAGCACAGGCAGCACAGCAAGCACATGCAGCAAGCACAGGCAGCACAGGCAGCAAGCACAGGCAGCAAGCAAAGGCAGCACAGGCAGCACAGTAAGCACAGACAGCAAGCACAGGCAGCACAGGCAGCACAGCAAGCACAGGCAGCAAGCACAAGCAGCAAGCACAAGCAGCACAGGCAGCACAGCAAGCACAGGCAGCACAGCAGCACAGGCAGCACAGCAAGCACAGGCAGCAAGCACAGGCAGCACAGCAAGCACAGGCAGCACAGGCAGCACAGCAAGCACACGCAGCGCAGAAAGCACAGGCAGCAAGCACAGGCAGCACAGCAAGCGCAGGCAGCAAGCACAGGCAGCAAGCACAGGCAGCACAGCAAACACAGGCAGCACAGCAAGCGCAGGCAGCAAGCACAGGCAGCAAGCACAGGCAGCACAGCAAACACAGGCAGCACAGCAAGCACAGGCAGCATGCACTGGCAGCACAGCAAGCACAGGCAGCAAGCACAGGCAGCACAGCAAACACAGGCAGCAAGCACAGGCAGCACAGCAAGCACAGGCAGCAAGCACAGGCAGCACAGCAAGCACAGGCAGCAAGCACAGGCAACACAGCAAGCACAGCAGGCAAGCACAGGCAGCACAGCAAGCACAGGCAGCAAGCACAGGCATGTTAGAAACCCGCAAAATAGCTCGACGAGATGTGTTCGTTTTAGCGATTCTGGGGGAAGTGCAGAGGGGTAAAGCTCCGTCCTCTTTCCAACAGGCAAAGCCTGCTCCGATCTTCTGCGAGATTCACTCTCGCATTTGTTTACAATGCTTACTCTTACTGAGACGCAGGTCAATGCACCGGCCGTCGACGTAAACATATGATCCGCGACTCTCGGCGCCTCCAAAAACAGGTGACACAGCAACGCACTGTCGTGTGCCACTGTCGAATTGCCGCGTGTTATGGGCGAAATCAAATGCATCGCTAACAGGCAGCACAGCAAGCATAGGCAGCACAGCACAGGCAGCACAGCAAGCACAGGCAGCTAGCACAGCAAGCACAGGCAGCAAGCACAGGCAGCAAGCACAGGCAGCACTGCAAGCACAGGCAGCAAGCACAGGCAGCACAGCAAGCACAGGCAGCAAGCACAGGCAGCACAGCAAGCACAGGCAGCATAGCAAGTACAGCAAGCACAGGCAGCAAGCACAGGCAGCAAGCACAGGCAGCACAGCAAGCACAGGCAGCAAGCACAGGCAGAACAGCAAACACAGGCAGCACAGCAAGCACAGGCAGCAAGCACAGGCAGCAAGCACAGGCAGCAAGAACAGGCAGCAAGCACAGGCAGCACAGGCAGCACAGCAAGCACAGGCAGCACAGCAAGTACAGCAAGCACAGGCAGCAAGCACAGGCAGCAAGCACAGGCAGCACAGCAAGCACAGGCATGTTAGAAACCCGCAAAATAGCTCGACGAGATGTGTTCGTTTTAGCGATTCTGGGGGAAGTGCAGAGGGGTAAAGCTCCGTCCTCTTTCCAACAGGCAAAGCCTGCTCCGATCTTCTGCGAGATTCACTCTCGCATTTGTTTACAATGCTTACTCTTACTGAGACGCAGGTCAATGCACCGGCCGTCGACGTAAACATATGATCCGCGACCCTCGGCGCCTCCAAAAACAGGTGACACAGCAACGCACTGTCGTGTGCCACTATCGAATTGCCGCGTGTTATGGGCGAAATCAAATGCATCGCTAACAGGCAGCACAGCAAGCACAGCAAGCATAGGCAGCACAGCACAGGCAGCACAGCAAGCACAGGCAGCAAGCACAGCAAGCACAGATAGCAAGCACAGGCAGCAAGCACAGGCAGCAAGCACAGGCAGCACTGCAAGCACAGGCAGCAAGCACAGGCAGCACAGCAAGCACAGGCAACAAGCACAGGCAGCACAGCAAGCACAGGCAGCATAGCAAGTACAGCAAGCACAGGCAGCAAGCACAGGCAGCAAGCACAGGCAGCACAGCAAGCACAGGCAGCAAGCAAAGGCAGAACAGCAAACACAGACAGCACAGCAAGCACAGGCAGCAAGCACAGGCAGCACAGCAAGCACAGGCAGCAAGCACAGGCAGCAAGCACAGGCAGCACAGCAAGCACAGGCAGCAAGCACAGGCAGCACAGCAAGCACAGGCAGCACAGCAAGCACAGGCAGCATGCACTGGCAGCACAGCAAGCACAGGCAGCAAGCACAGGCAGCACAGCAAACACAGGCAGCAAGCACAGGCAGCTCAGCAAGCACAGGCAGCAAGCACAGGCAGCACAGCAAGCACAGGCAGCAAGCACAGGCAACACAGCAAGCACAGCAGGCAAGCACAGGCAGCACAGCAAGCACAGGCAGCAAGGACAGGCATGTTAGAAACCCGCAAAATAGCTCGACGAGATGTGTTCGTTTTAGCGATTCTGGGGGAAGTGCAGAGGGGTAAAGCTCCGTCCTCTTTCCAACAGGCAAAGCCTGCTCCGATCTTCTGCGAGATTCACTCTCGCATTTGTTTACAATGCTTACTCTTACTGAGACGCAGGTCAATGCACCGGCCGTCGACGTAAACATATGATCCGCGACTCTCGGCGCCTCCAAAAACAGATGACACAGCAACGCACTGTCGTGTGCCACTGTCGAATTGCCGCGTGTTATGGGCGAAATCAAATGCATCGCTAACAGGCAGCAGAGCAAGCACAGCAAGCATAGGCAGCACAGCACGGGCAGCACAGCAAGCACAGGCAGCAAGCACAGCAAGCACAGGTAGCAAGCACAGGCAGCAAGCACAGGCAGCAAGCACAGGCAGCACTGCAAGCACAGGCAGCAAGCACAGGCAGCACAGCAAGCACAGGCAACAAGCACAGGCAGCACAGCAAGCACAGGCAGCATAGCAAGTACAGCAAGCACAGGCAGCAAGCACAGGCAGCAAGCACAGGCAGCACAGCAAGCACAGGCAGCAAGCACAGGCAGAACAGCAAACACAGGCAGCACAGCAAGCACAGGCGGCAAGCACAGGCAGCACAGCAAGCACAGGCAGCAAGCACAGGCAGCACAGCAAGCACAGGCAGCAAGCACAGGCAGCACAGCAAGCACAGGCAGCATAGGCAGCACAGCGAGAACAGGCAGCACAGCAAGCACAGGCAGCAAGCACAGGCAGCACAGCAAGCACAGGCAGCAAGCAAGCACAGGCAGCACAGCAAGCACAGGCAGCAAGCACAGGCAGCACAGCAAGCACAGGCAGCAAGCACAGGCAGCACAGCAAGCACAGGCAGCATGCACTGGCAGCACAGCAAGCACAGGCAGCAAGCACAGGCAGCACAGCAAACACAGGCAGCAAGCACAGGCAGCACAGCAAGCACAGGCAGCAAGCACAGGCAGCAAGCACAGGCAACACAGCAAGCACAGCAGGCAAGCACAGGCAGTACAGCAAGCACAGGCAGCAAGCACAGGCATGTTAGAAACCCGCAAAATAGCTCGAC
The DNA here is from genome assembly GCA_963942575.1 of Priocnemis perturbator. Classification (NCBI taxonomy): domain Eukaryota; kingdom Metazoa; phylum Arthropoda; class Insecta; order Hymenoptera; family Pompilidae; genus Priocnemis; species Priocnemis perturbator. The sequence goes on from CAWWDK010000263.1 coordinate 61,188, forward strand.
GAGATGTGTTCGTTTTAGCGATTCTGGGGGAAGTGCAGAGGGGTAAAGCTCCGTCCTCTTTCCAACAGGCAAAGCCTGCTCCGATCTTCTGCGAGATTCACTCTCGCATTTGTTTACAATGCTTACTCTTACTGAGACGCAGGTCAATGCACCGGCCGTCGACGTAAACATATGATCCGCGACTCTCGGCGCCTCCAAAAACAGGTGACACAGCAACGCACTGTCGTGTGCCACTGTCGAATTGCCGCGTGTTATGGGCGAAATCCAATGCATCGCTAACAGGCAGCACAGCAAGCACAGCAAGCATAGGCAGCACAGCACAGGCAGCACAGCAAGCACAGGCAGCAAGCACAGCAAGCACAGGCAGCAAGCACAGGCAGCAAGCACAGGCAGCAAGCACAGGCAGCACTGCAAGCACAGGCAGCAAGTACAGGCAGCACAGCAAGCACAGGCAGCAAGCACAGGCAGCACAGCAAGCACAGGCAGCATAGCAAGTACAGCAAGCACAGGCAGCAAGCACAGGCAGCAAGCACAGGCAGCACAGCAAGCACAGGCAGCAAGCACAGGCAGCACAGCAAGCACAGGCAGCAAGCACAGGCAGCACAGCAAGCACAGGCAGCAAGCACAGGCAGCATAGGCAGCACAGCGAGCACAGGCAGCACAGCAAGCACAGGCAGCAAGCACAGGCAGCACAGCAAGCACAGGCAGCAAGCACAGGCAGCACAGGCAGCACAGCAAGCACAGGCAGCAAGCACAGGCAGCACAGCAAGCACAGGCAGCAAGCACAGGCAGCACAGGCAGCACAGCAAGCACAGGCAGCAAGCACAGGCAGCACAGCAAGCACAGGCAGCAAACACAGGCAGCACAGCAAGCACAGACAGCAAGCACAGACAGCAAGCACAGGCAGCACAGCAAGCACAGGCAGCAAGCACAGGCAGCAAGCACAGGCAGCAAGCACAGGCAGCACAAGCAGCACAGCAAGCACAGGCAGCAAGCACAGGCAGCAAGCACAGGCAGCACAGCAAGCACAGGCAGCACTGCAAGCACAGGCAGCAAGCAGAGGCAGCACAGCAAGCACAGGCAGCAAGCACAGGCAGCACAGCAAGCACAGGCAGCAAGCACAGGCAGCACAGGCAGCACAGCAAGCACAGGCAGCAAGCACAGGCAGCACAGCAAGGACAGGCAGCAAGCACAGGCAGCAAGCACAGGCAGCACAGCAAGCACAGGCAGCAAGCAAAGGCAGCACAGCAAGCACAGGCAGCACAGCAAGCACAGGCAGCAAGCACAGGCAGCACAGCAAGCACAGGCAGCAAGCACAGGCAGCACAGGCAGCACAGCAAGCACAGGCAGCACAGCAAGCACAGGCAGCAAGCACAGGCAGCACAGGCAGCACAGCAAGCACAGGCAGCAAGCACAGGCAGCACAGCAAGCACAGGCAGCAAACACAGGCAGCACAGCAAGCACAGGCAGCACAGCAAACACAGGCAACACAGGAAGCACAGGCAGCAAGCACAGGCAGCACAGCAAACACAGGCAGCACAGCACAGGCAGCAAGCACAGGCAGCACAGCAAGCACAGGCAGCAAGCACAGGCAGCACAGCAAGCACAGGCAGCAAGCACAGGCAGCACAGCAAGCACAGGCAGCACAGCAAGCACAAACAGCAAGCATAGGCAGCACAGCAAGCACAGGCAGCATAGCAAGCACAGGCAGCCCAAAAAGCACAGGCGGCACAGCAAGCACAGGCAGCAAGCACAGGCAGCAAGCAAAGGCAGCACAGCAAGCACAGGCAGCACAGCAAGCACATGCAGCAAGCACAGGCAGCACAGGCAGCAAGCACAGGCAGCAAGCAAAGGCAGCACAGGCAGCACAGTAAGCACAGACAGCAAGCACAGGCAGCACAGGCAGCACAGCAAGCACAGGCAGCAAGCACAAGCAGCAAGCACAAGCAGCACAGGCAGCACAGCAAGCACAGGCAGCACAGCAGCACAGGCAGCACAGCAAGCACAGGCAGCAAGCACAGGCAGCACAGCAAGCACAGGCAGCACAGCAAGCACACGCAGCAAGCACAGGCAGCACAGCAAGCACAGGCAGCACAGCAAGCACACGCAGCGCAGCAAGCACAGGCAGCAAGCACAGGCAGCACAGCAAGCACAGGCAGCACAGCAAGCACAGGCAGCAAGCACAGGCAGCACAAGCAGCACAGGCAGCACAGCAAGCGCAGGCAGCAAGCACAGGCAGCAAGCACAGGCAGCACAGCAAACACAGGCAGCACAGCAAGCACAGGCAGCACAGCAGCACAGGCAGCACAGCAAGCACAGGCAGCAAGCACAGGCAGCACAGCAAGCACAGGCAGCAAGCACAGGCAGCACAGCAAACACAGGCAGCACAGCAAGCACAGGCAGCAAACACACTCAGCACAGCAAGCACAGGCAGCACAGCAAGCACAGGCAGCAAGCACAGGCATGTTAGAAACCCGCAAAATAGCTCGACGAGATGTGTTCGTTTTAGCGATTCTGGGGGAAGTGCAGAGGGGTCAAGCTCCGTCCTCTTTCCAACAGGCAAAGCCTGCTCCGATCTTCGGCGAGATTCACTCTCGCATTTGTTTACAATGCTTACTCTTACTGAGACGCAGGTCAATGCACCGGCCGCCGAGGTAAACATATGATCCGCGACTCTCGGCGCCTCCAAAAACAGGTGACACAGCAACGCACTGTCGTGTGCCACTGCCGAATTACCGCGTGTTTTGGGCGAAATCAAATGCATCGCTAACAGGTAGCACAGCAAGCACAGGCAGCACAGCAAGCACAGGCAGCAAGCACAGGCAGCACAGCAAGCACAGGCAGCAAGCACAGGCAGCACAGCAAGCACAGGCAGCAAGCACAGGCAGCACAGCAAGCACAGGCAGCAAGCACAGGCAGCACAGCAAGCACAGGCAGCAAGCACAGGCAGCACAGGCAGCACAGCAAGCACTGGCAGCAAGCACAGGCAGCAAGCACAGACAGCACAGCATGCACAGGCAGCAAGCACAGGCAGCACATCAAGCACAGACAGCACAGCAAGCACAGGCAGCAAGCACAAGCAGCACAGCAAGAACAGGCAACAAGCACAGGCAGCTCAGGCAGCACAGCAAGCACAGGCAGCACAGCAAGCACAGGCAGCAAGCACAGGTAGCACAGCAAGCACAGGCAGCAAGCACAGGCAGCACAGCAAGCACAGGCAGCGTGCACAGGCAGCATAGCAAGCACAGCAAGCACAGGCAGCAAGCACAGGCAGCAAGCACAGGCAGCACAGCAAGCACAGGCAGCAAGCACAGGCAGCACAGCAAGCACAGCAAGCACAAACAGCAAGCATAGGCAGCACAGCAAGCACAGGCAGCAAGCACAGGCAGCACAGCAAGCACAAACAGCAAGCATAGGCAGCACAGCAAGCACAGGCAGCAAGCACAGGCAGCACAGCAAGCACAAACAGCAAGCATAGGCAGCACAGCAAGCACAGGCAGCAAGCACAAACAGCAAGCACAGGCGGCACAGCAAGCACAGGCAGCAAGCACAGGCAGCACAGCAAGCACAGGCAGGAGGAACAGGCAGCACAGCAAGCACAGGCAGCAAACAAAGGCAGCACAGCAAGCACAGGCAGCAAGCACAGGCAGCACAGCAAGCACAGGCAGCAAACACAGGCAGCACAGCTAGCACAGGCAGCAAGCACAGGCAGCACAGCAAGCACAAACAGCAAGCACAGGCAGTACAGCAAGCACAGGCAGCAAGCACAGGCAGCATAGCAAGCACAGCAAGCACAGGCAGCACAACAAGCACAGGCGGCACAGCAAGCACAGGCAGCAAGCAAAGGCAGCACAGGCAGCACACCAAGCACAGGCAGCAAGCACAGGCAGCAAGCACAGGCAGCAAGCACAGGCAGCACAGCAAGCACAGGCAGCAAGCACAGGCAGCACAGCAAGCACAGGCAGCAAGCACAGGCAGCACTGCAAGCACAGGCAGCAAGCACAGGCAGCAATCACAGGCAGCACAGCAAGCACAGGCAGCATAGCAAGTACAGCAAGCACTGGCAGCAAGCACAGGCAGCACAGCAAGCACAGGCAGCAAGCACAGGTAGCACAGCAAGCACAGGCAGCAAGCACAGGCAGCACAGCAAGCACAGGCAGCACAGCAAACACAGGCAGCACAGCAAGTACAGGCAGCAAGCACAGGCAGCACAGCAAGCACAGGCAGCAAACACAGGCAGCAATCACAGGCAGCACAGCAAGCACAGGCAGCATAGCAAGTACAGCAAGCACTGGCAGCAAGCACAGGCAGCACAGCAAGCACAGGCAGCAAGCACAGGCAGCACAGCAAGCACAGGCAGCAAGCACAGGCAGCACAGCAAGCACAGGCAGCACACCAAGCACAGGCAGCAAGCACAGGCAGCAAGCACAGGCAGCACAGCAAGCACAGGCAGCAAGCACAGGCAGCACAGCAAGCACAGGCAGCAAGCACAGGCAGCACAGCAAGCACAGGCAGCAAGCACAGGCAGCACAGCAAGCACAGGCAGCAAGCACAGGCAGCAAGCAAGCACAGGAAGCAAGCACAGGCAGCACAGCAAACACAGGCAGCAAGCACAGGCAGCACAGCAAGCACAGGCAGCAAGCACAGGCAGCAAGCAAGCACAGGAAGCAAGCACATGCAGCACAGCAAACACAGGCAGCACAGCAAGCGCAGGCAGCAAGCACAGGCAGCACAGCAAGCACAGGCAGCAAGCACAGGCAGCACAGCAAGCACAGGCAGCACAGCAAGCACAGGCAGCACAGCAAGCACAGGCAGCAAGCACAGGCAGCACAGGCAGCACAGGCAGCACAGCAAGCACAGGCAGCACAGCAAGCACAGCAAACACAGGCAGCTTGCACAGGCAGCATAGCAAGCAGAGCAAGCACAGGCAGCAAGCACAGGCAGCACAGCAAGCACAGGCGGCAAGCACAGGCAGCAGAGCAAGCACAGGCAGCAAGCACAGGCAGCACAGCAAGCACAGGCAGCAAGCACAGGCAGCACAGCAAGTACAGCAAGCACAGGCAGCAAGCACAGGCAGCACAGGCAGCAAGCACAGGCAGCACAGCAAGCACAGGCAGCACAGCAAGCACAGGCAGCAAGCACAGTCAACACAGCAAGCACAGGCAGCAAGCACAGGCAGCACAGCAAGCACAGGCAGCAAGCACAGGCAGAACAGCAAGCACAGGCAGCAAGCACAGGCAGCAAGCACAGGCAGCACAGCAAGCACAGGCAGCACAGCATGCACAGGCAGCAAGCAGAGGTATGCTAGAAATCCGCAAAATAGCTCGACGAGATGTGTTCGTTTTAGCGATTCTGGGGGAAGTGCAGAGGGGTCAAGCTCCGTCCTCTTTCCAACAGGCAAAGCCTGCTCCGATCTTCGGCGAGATTCACTCTCGCATTTGTTTACAATGCTTACTCTTACTGAGACGCAGGTCAATGCACCGGCCGCCGAGGTAAACATATGATCCGCGACTCTCGGCGCCTCCAAAAACAGGTGACACAGCAACGCACTGTCGTGTGCCACTGTCGAATTACCGCGTGTTATGAGCGAAATCAAATGCATCGCTAACAGGCAGCACAGGCAGCAAGCACAGGCAGCAAGCACAGGCAACACAGCAAGCACAGGCAGCAAGCACAGGCAGCACAGCAAGCACAGGCAGCAAGCACAGGCAGCAAGCACAGGCAGCAAGCACAGGCAGCACAGCAAGCACAGGCAGCACAGCAAGCACAGGCAGCAAGTACAGGCAACACAGCAAGCACAGGCAGCAAGCACAGGCAGCACAGTAAGCACAGGCAGCAAGCACAGGCAGCACAGCAAGCACAGGCAGCAAGCACAGGCAGCTAGCACAGGCATGTTAGAAACCCGCAAAATAGCTCGACGAGATGTGTTCGTTTTAGCGATTCTGGGGGATGTGCAGAGGGGTCAAGCTCCGTCCTGTTTCCAACAGGCAAAGCCTGCTCCGATCTTCGGCAAGATTTACTCTCGCATTTGTTTACAATGCTTACTCTTACTGAGACGCAGGTCAATGCACCGGCCGCCGAGGTAAACATATGATCCGCGACTCTCGGCGCCTCCAAAAACAGGTGACACAGCAACGCACTGTCGTGTGCCACTGTCGAATTACCGCGTGTTATGGGCGAAATCAAATGCATCGCTAACAGGCAGCACAGCAAGCACAGGCAGCATAGCAAGCACAGGCAGCAAGCACAGGCAGCACAGCAAGCACAGGCAGCACAGCAGACACAGGCAGCACAGCAAACACAGGCAGCAAGCACAGGCAGCACAGCAAGCACAGGCAGCACAGCAAGCACAGGCAGCAAGCACAGGCAGCACAGCAAGCACAGGCAGCAAGCACAGGCAGCAAGCACAGGCAGCACAGCAAACACAGGCAGCACAGCAAGCACAGGCAGCAAGCACAGGCAGCACAGCAAGCACAGGCAGCAAGCACAGGCAGCACAGGCAGCGATCACAGGCAGCACAGCAAGCACAGGCAGCAAGCACAGGCAGCACAGGCAGCACAGGCAGCACAGCAAGCACAGGCAGCACAGCAAACACAGGCAGCTTGCACAGGCAGCATAGCAAGCATAGCAAGCACAGGCAGCAAGCACAGGCAGCACAGCAAGCACAGGCAGCAAGCACAGGCAGCAGAGCAAGCACAGGCAGCACAGGCAGCACAGCAAGCACAGGCAGCAAGCACAGGCAGAACAGCAAGTACAGCAAGCACAGGCAGCAAGCACAGGCAGCACAGCAAGCACAGGCAGCAAGCACAGGCAGCACAGCAAGCACAGGCAGCACAGCAAGCACAGGCAGCAAGCACAGGCAACACAGCAAGCACAGGCAGCAAGCACAGGCAGCACAGCAAGCACAGGCAGCAAGCACAGGCAGAACAGCAAGCACAGGCAGCAAGCACAGGCAGCACAGCAAGCACAGGCAGCAAGCACAGGCAGCACAGCATGCACAGGCAGCAAGCACAGGTATGCTAGGAACCCGCAAAATAGCTCGACGAGATGTGTTCGTTTTAGCGATTCTGGGGGAAGTGCAGAGGGGTCAAGCTCCGTCTTCTTTCCAACAGGTAAAACCTGCTCCGATCTTCGGCGAGATTCACTCTCGCATTTGTTTACAATGCTTACTCTTACTGAGACGCAGGTCAATGCACCGGCCGCCGAGGTAAACATATGATCCGCGACTCTCGGCGCCTCCAAAAACAGGTGACACAGCAACGCACTGTCGTGTGCCACTGTCGAATTACCGCGTGTTATGAGCGAAATCAAATGCATCGCTAACAGGCAGCACAGGCAGCAAGCACAGGCAACACAGCAAGCACAGGCAGCAAGCACAGGCAGCACAGCAAGCACAGGCAGCAAGCACAGGCAGCAAGCACAGGCAGCAAGCACAGGCAGCACAGCAAGCACAGGCAGCAAGCAGGGGCAGCACAGCAAGCACAGGCAGCAAGCACAGGCAGCACAGCAAGCACAGGCAGCAAGCACAGGCAGCACAGCAAGCACAGGCAGCAAGCACAGGCAGCAAGCAAGCACAGGCAGCAAGCACATTCAGCAAGCACAGGCAGCACAGCAAGCACAGGCAGCAAGCACAGGCAGCAAGCACAGGCAACACAGCAAGCACAGGCAGCAAGCACAGGCAGCACAGCAAGCACAGGCAGCAAGCACAGGCAGCACAGCAAGCACAGGCAGCAAGCACAGGCAGCAAGCACAGGCAGCACAGCAAGCACAGGCAGCAAGCACAGGCAGCAAGCACAGGCAGCAAGCAAGCACAGGCAGCAAGCACAGTTATGCTAGAAACCCGCAAAATAGCTCGACGAGATGTGTTCGTTTTAGCGATTCTGGGGGAAGTGCAGAGGGGTCAAGCTCCGTCCTCTTTCCAACAGGCAAAGCCTGCTCCGATATTCGGCGAGATTCACTCTCGCATTTGTTTACAATGCTTACTCTTACTGAGACGCAGGTCAATGCACCGGCCGCCGAGGTAAACATATGATCCGCGACTCTCGGCGCCTCCAAAAACAGGAGACACAGCAACGCACTGTCGTGTGCCACTGTCGAATTACCGCGTGTTATGGGCGAAATCAAATGCATCGCTAACAGGCAGCACAGCAAGCACAGGCAGCAAGCACAGGCAGCACAGCAAGCACAGACAGCAAGTACAGGCAGCACAGCAAGCACAGGCAGCATGCACAGGCAGCACAGCAAGCACAGGCAGCAAGCACAGGCAGCACAGGCAGCACAGGCAGCACAGCAAGCACAGGCAGCTTGCACAGGCAGCATAGCAAGCAGAGCAAGCACAGGCAGCAAGCACAGGCAGCACAGCAAGCACAGGCAGCAAGCAGGGGCAGCACAGCAAGCACAGGCAGCAAGCACAGGCAGCACAGCAAGCACAGGCAGCAAGCACAGGCAGCACACCAAGCACAGGCAGCACAGCAAGCACAGCAAGCACAGGCAGCAAGCACAGGCAGCACAGCAAGCACAGGCAGCAAGCACAGGCAGCGCAGCAAGCATAGGCAGCACAGCAAGCACAGGCAGCAATCACAGGCAGCATAGCAAGCAGAGGCAGCAAGCACAGGCAGAAAGCAAGCACAGGCAGCAAGCACAGGCAGCACAGCAAACACAGGCAGCACAGCAAGCACAGGGAGCAAGCACAGGCAGCACAGCAAGCACAGGCAGCACAGCAAGCACAGGCAGCAATCACAGGCAGCACAGCAAGCACAGGCAGCAAGCACAGGCAGCACAGTACGCACAGGCAGCACAGCAAGCACAGGCAGCTTGCACAGGCAGCATAGCAAGCAGAACAAGCACAGGCAGCAAGCACAGGCAGCACAGCAAGCACAGGCAGCAAGCAGGGGCAGCACAGCAAGCACAGGCAGCAAGCACAGGCAGCATAGCAAGCACAGGCAGCAAGCACAGGCAGCACAGCAAGCACAGGCAGCATAGCAAGCACAGGCAGCAAGCACAGGCAGCACAGCAAGCACAGGCAGCACAGCAAGCACAGGCAGCAAGCACAGGCAGCACAGCAAGCACAGGCAGCAAGCACAGGCAGCAAGCACAGGCAGCAAGCACAGGCAGCACAGCAAGCACAGGCAGCATAGCAAGCACAGGCAGCAAGCACAGGCAGCACAGCAAGCACAGGCAGCACAGCAAGCACAGGCAGCAAGCACAGGCAGCACAGCAAGCACAGGCCGCAACCACAGGCAGCACAGCAAGCACAGGCAGCAAGCAGAGGCAGCAAGCACAGGCAGCACAGCAAGCACAGGCAGCAAGCACAGGCAGCAAGCAAGCACAGGCAGCAAGCACAGGCAGCACAGCAAACACAGGCAGCACAGGGAGCAAGCACAGGCAGCACAGCAAGCACAGGCAGCAAGCACAGGCAGCACAGCAAGCACAGGCAGCAAGCACAGGCAGCAAGCAAGCACAGGAAGCAAGCACAGGCAGCACAGCAAACACAGGCAGCAAGCACAGGCAGCACAGCAAGCACAGGCAGCACACCAAGCACAGGCAGCAAGCACAGGCAGCAAGCACAGGCAGCACAGCAAGCACAGGCAGCAAGCACAGGCAGCACAGCAAGCACAGGCAGCAAGCACAGGCAGCACAGCAAGCACAGGCAGCAAGCACAGGCAGCACAGCAAGCACAGGCAGCAAGCACAGGCAGCACAGCAAGCACAGGCAGCAAGCACAGGCAGCAAGCAAGCACAGGAAGCAAGCACAGGCAGCACAGCAAACACAGGCAGCAAGCACAGGCAGCACAGCAAGCACAGGCAGCAAGCACAGGCAGCAAGCAAGCACAGGAAGCAAGCACATGCAGCACAGCAAACACAGGCAGCACAGCAAGCGCAGGCAGCAAGCACAGGCAGCACAGCAAGCACAGGCAGCAAGCACAGGCAGCACAGCAAGCACAGGCAGCACAGCAAGCACAGGCAGCACAGCAAGCACAGGCAGCAAGCACAGGCAGCACAGGCAGCACAGGCAGCACAGCAAGCACAGGCAGCACAGCAAGCACAGCAAACACAGGCAGCTTGCACAGGCAGCATAGCAAGCAGAGCAAGCACAGGCAGCAAGCACAGGCAGCACAGCAAGCACAGGCGGCAAGCACAGGCAGCAGAGCAAGCACAGGCAGCAAGCACAGGCAGCACAGCAAGCACAGGCAGCAAGCACAGGCAGCACAGCAAGTACAGCAAGCACAGGCAGCAAGCACAGGCAGCACAGGCAGCAAGCACAGGCAGCACAGCAAGCACAGGCAGCACAGCAAGCACAGGCAGCAAGCACAGTCAACACAGCAAGCACAGGCAGCAAGCACAGGCAGCACAGCAAGCACAGGCAGCAAGCACAGGCAGAACAGCAAGCACAGGCAGCAAGCACAGGCAGCAAGCACAGGCAGCACAGCAAGCACAGGCAGCACAGCATGCACAGGCAGCAAGCAGAGGTATGCTAGAAATCCGCAAAATAGCTCGACGAGATGTGTTCGTTTTAGCGATTCTGGGGGAAGTGCAGAGGGGTCAAGCTCCGTCCTCTTTCCAACAGGCAAAGCCTGCTCCGATCTTCGGCGAGATTCACTCTCGCATTTGTTTACAATGCTTACTCTTACTGAGACGCAGGTCAATGCACCGGCCGCCGAGGTAAACATATGATCCGCGACTCTCGGCGCCTCCAAAAACAGGTGACACAGCAACGCACTGTCGTGTGCCACTGTCGAATTACCGCGTGTTATGAGCGAAATCAAATGCATCGCTAACAGGCAGCACAGGCAGCAAGCACAGGCAACACAGCAAGCACAGGCAGCAAGCACAGGCAGCACAGCAAGCACAGGCAGCAAGCACAGGCAGCAAGCACAGGCAGCAAGCACAGGCAGCACAGCAAGCACAGGCAGCAAGCAGGGGCAGCACAGCAAGCACAGGCAGCAAGCACAGGCAGCACAGCAAGCACAGGCAGCAAGCACAGGCAGCACAGCAAGCACAGGCAGCAAGCACAGGCAGCAAGCAAGCACAGGCAGCAAGCACATTCAGCAAGCACAGGCAGCACAGCAAGCACAGGCAGCAAGCACAGGCAGCAAGCACAGGCAACACAGCAAGCACAGGCAGCGAAGCACAGGCAGCACAGCAAGCACAGGCAGCAAGCACAGGCAGCACAGCAAGCACAGGCAGCAAGCACAGGCAGCAAGCACAGGCAGCACAGCAAGCACAGGCAGCAAGCACAGGCAGCAAGCACAGGCAGCAAGCAAGCACAGGCAGCAAGCACAGTTATGCTAGAAACCCGCAAAATAGCTCGACGAGATGTGTTCGTTTTAGCGATTCTGGGGGAAGTGCAGAGGGGTCAAGCTCCGTCCTCTTTCCAACAGGCAAAGCCTGCTCCGATATTCGGCGAGATTCACTCTCGCATTTGTTTACAATGCTTACTCTTACTGAGACGCAGGTCAATGCACCGGCCGCCGAGGTAAACATATGATCCGCGACTCTCGGCGCCTCCAAAAACAGGAGACACAGCAACGCACTGTCGTGTGCCACTGTCGAATTACCGCGTGTTATGGGCGAAATCAAATGCATCGCTAACAGGCAGCACAGCAAGCACAGGCAGCAAGCACAGGCAGCACAGCAAGCACAGACAGCAAGTACAGGCAGCACAGCAAGCACAGGCAGCATGCACAGGCAGCACAGCAAGCACAGGCAGCAAGCACAGGCAGCACAGGCAGCACAGGCAGCACAGCAAGCACAGGCAGCTTGCACAGGCAGCATAGCAAGCAGAGCAAGCACAGGCAGCAAGCACAGGCAGCACAGCAAGCACAGGCAGCAAGCAGGGGCAGCACAGCAAGCACAGGCAGCAAGCACAGGCAGCACAGCAAGCACAGGCAGCAAGCACAGGCAGCACACCAAGCACAGGCAGCACAGCAAGCACAGCAAGCACAGGCAGCAAGCACAGGCAGCACAGCAAGCACAGGCAGCAAGCACAGGCAGCGCAGCAAGCATAGGCAGCACAGCAAGCACAGGCAGCAATCACAGGCAGCATAGTAAGCAGAGGCAGCAAGCACAGGCAGAAAGCAAGCACAGGCAGCAAGCACAGGCAGCACAGCAAACACAGGCAGCACAGCAAGCACAGGGAGCAAGCACAGGCAGCACAGCAAGCACAGGCAGCACAGCAAGCACAGGCAGCAATCACAGGCAGCACAGCAAGCACAGGCAGCAAGCACAGGCAGCACAGCAAGCACAGGCAGCTTGCACAGGCAGCATAGCAAGCAGAGCAAGCACAGGCAGCAAGCACAGGCAGCACAGCAAGCACAGGCAGCAAGCAGGGGCAGCACAGCAAGCACAGGCAGCAAGCACAGGCAGCATAGCAAGCACAGGCAGCAAGCACAGGCAGCACAGCAAGCACAGGCAGCATAGCAAGCACAGGCAGCAAGCACAGGCAGCACAGCAAGCACAGGCAGCACAGCAAGCACAGGCAGCAAGCACAGGCAGCACAGCAAGCACAGGCAGCAAGCACAGGCAGCAAGCACAGGCAGCACAGCAAGTACAGCAAGCACAGGCAGCAAGCACAGGCAGCACAGCAAGCACAAACAGCAAGCACAGGCAGCACAGCAAGCACAGGCAGCAAGCACAGGCAGCACAGCAAGCACAGGCCGCAACCACAGGCAGCACAGCAAGCACAGGCAGCAAGCAGAGGCAGCAAGCACAGGCAGCACAGCAAGCACAGGCAGCAAGCACAGGCAGCAAGCAAGCACAGGCAGCAAGCACAGGCAGCACAGCAAACACAGGCAGCACAGGGAGCAAGCACAGGCAGCACAGCAAGCACAGGCAGCAAGCACAGGCAGCACAGCAAGCACAGGCAGCACAGCAAGCACAGGCAGCAATCACAGGCAGCACAGCAAGCACAGGCAGCAAGCACAGGCAGCACAGGCAGCACAGGCAGCACAGCAAGCACAGGCAGCTTGCACAGGCAGCATAGCAAGCAGAGCAAGCACAGGCAGCAAGCACAGGCAGCACAGCAAGCACAGGCAGCAAGCAGGGGCAGCACAGCAAGCACAGGCAGCAAGCACAGGCAGCACAGCAAGCACAGGCAGCAAGCACAGGCAGCACACCAAGCACAGGCAGCACAGCAAGCACAGCAAGCACAGGCAGCAAGCACAGGCAGCACAGCAAGCACAGGCAGCAAGCACAGGCAGCACAGCAAGCACAGGGAGCAAGCACAGGCAGCACAGCAAGCACAGGCAGCACAGCAAGCACAGGCAGCAAGCACAGGCAGCACAGCAAGCACAGGCAGCACAGCAAGCACAGGCAGCAAGCACAGGCAGCGCAGCAAGCACAGGCAGCACAGCAAGCACAGGCAGCACAGCAAGCACAGGCACAAGCACAGGCAGCAAGCACAGGCAGCACAGCAAGCACAGGCAGCACAGCAAGCACAGGCAGCAAGCACAGGCAGCAAGCACAGGCAGCACAGCAAGCACAAGCAGCAAGCACAGGCAGCAAGCACAGGCAGCAAGCACAGGCAGCACAGCAAGTACAGCAAGCACAGGCAGCAAGCACAGGCAGCACAGAAAGCACAGACAGCAAGTACAGGCAGCACAGCAAGCACAGGCAGCATGCACAGGCAGCACAGCAAGCACAGGCAGCAAGCACAGGCAGCACAGCAAGCACAGGCAGCACAGCAAGCACAGGCACAAGCACAGGCAGCAAGCACAGGCAGCACAGCAAGCACAGGCAGCAAGCCCAGGCAGCATAGCAAGCACAGGCAGCAAGCACAGGCAGCACAGCAAGCACAGGCAGCAAGCACAGGCAGCAAGCACAGGCAGCACAGCAAGCACAAGCAGCAAGCACAGGCAGCAAGCACAGGCAGCAAGCACAGGCAGCAAGCACAGGCAGCACAGCAAGCACAGGCAGCAAGCACAGGCAGCACAGCAAGCACAGGCAGCAAGCACAGGCAGCAAGCAAGCACAGGCAGCAAGCACAGGCAGCACAGCAAACACAGGCAGCACAGCAAGCACAGGGAGCAAGCACAGGCAGCAAGCACAGGCAGCACAGCAAGCACAGGCAGCACAGCAAGCACAGGCAGCAATCACAGGCAGCACAGCAAGCACAGGCAGCAAGCAGAGGCAGCAAGCACAGGCAGCACAGCAAGCACAGGCAGCAAGCACAGGCAGCACAAAAAGCGCAGGCAGCAAGCAAGCACAGGCAGCAAGCACAGGCAGCACAGCAAACACAGGCAGCACAGCAAGCACAGGCAGCCAGCACAGGCTGCACAGCAAGCACAGGCAGCAAGCACAGGCAGCACAGCAAGCACAGGCAGCAAGCACAGGCAGCACAGCAAGCACAGGCAGCAAGCACAGGCAGCGCAGCAAGCATAGGCAGCACAGCAAGCACAGGCATGTTAGAAACCCGCAAAATAGCTCGATGATATGTGTTCGGTTTAGCGCTTCTGGGGGAAGTGCAGAGGGGTCAAGCTCCGTCCTGTTTCCTACAGGCAAAGCCTGCTCCGATCTTCGGCGAGATTCACTCTGGCATTTGTTTACAATGCTTACTCTTACTGAGACGCAGGTCAATGCACCGGCCGCCGAGGTAAACATATGATCCGCGACTCTCGGCGCCTCCATAAACAGGTAACACAGCAACGCACTGTCGTGTGCCACTGTCGAATTACCGCGTGTTATGGGCGAAATCAAATGCATCGCTAACAGGCAGCACAGCAAGCACAGGCAGCACAGCAAGCACAGGCAGCAAGCACAGGCAGCACAGCAAGCACAGGCAGCACAGCAAACACAGGCAGCACAGCAAGCACAGGCAGCAAGCACAGGCAGCACAGCAAGCACAGGCAGCAAGCACAGGCAGCACAGCAAGCACAGGCAGCAAGCACAGGCAGCAAGCAAGCACAGGCAGCAAGCACAGGCAGCACAGCAAGTACAGCAAGCACAGGCAGCAAGCACAGGCAGCACAGCAAGCACAGGCAGCAAGCACAGGCAGCACAAAAAGCGCAGGCAGCAAGCAAGCACAGGCAGCAAGCACAGGCAGCACAGCAAACACAGGCAGCACAGCAAGCACAGGCAGCCAGCACAGGCTGCACAGCAAGCACAGGCAGCAAGCACAGGCAGCACAGCAAGCACAGGCAGCAAGCACAGGCAGCACAGCAAGCACAGGCAGCAAGCACAGGCAGCAAGCAAGCACAGGCAGCAAGCACAGGCAGCACAGCAAGTACAGCAAGCACAGGCAGCAAGCACAGGCAGCACACCAAGCACAGGCAGCACAGCAAGCACAGCAAGCACAGGCAGCAAGCACAGGCAGCACAGCAAGCACAGGCAGCAAGCACAGGCAGCGCAGCAAGCATAGGCAGCACAGCAAGCACAGGCATGTTAGAAACCCGCAAAATAGCTCGATGATATGTGTTCGGTTTAGCGCTTCTGGGGGAAGTGCAGAGGGGTCAAGCTCCGTCCTGTTTCCAACAGGCAAAGCCTGCTCCGATCTTCGGCGAGATTCACTCTTGCATTTGTTTACAATGCTTACTCTTACTGAGACGCAGGTCAATGCACCGGCCGCCGAGGTAAACATATGATCCGCGACTCTCGGCGCCTCCATAAACAGGTAACACAGCAACGCACTGTCGTGTGCCACTGTCGAATTACCGCGTGTTATGGGCGAAATCAAATGCATCGCTAACAGGCAGCACAGCAAGCACAGGCAGCACAGCAAGCACAGGCAGCAAGCACAGGCAGCACAGCAAACACAGGCAGCAAGCACAGGCAGCACAGCAAGCACAGGCAGCAAGCACAGGCAGCACAGCAAGCACAGGCAGCAAGCACAGGCAGCACAGCAAGCACAGGCAGCAAGCACAGGCAGCAAGCAAGCACAGGCAGCAAGCACAGGCAGCACAGCAAGTACAGCAAGCACAGGCAGCAAGCACAGGCAGCACAGCAAGCACAGGCAGCAAGCACAGGCAGCAAGCACAGGCAGCAAGCACAGGCAGCACAGCAAGTACAGCAAGCACAGGCAGCAAGCACAGGCAGCACAGCAAGCACAGGCAGCACAGCAAGCACAGGCAGCAAGCACAGGCAGCACAGCAAGCACAGGCCGCAACCACAGGCAGCACAGCAAGCACAGGCAGCACAGCAAGCACAGGCAGCAAGCAGAGGCAGCAAGCACAGGCAGCACAGCAAGCACAGGCAGCAAGCACAGGCAGCACAAAAAGCGCAGGCAGCAAGCAAGCACAGGCAGCAAGCACAGGCAGCACAGCAAACACAGGCAGCACAGCAAGCACAGGCAGCCAGCACAGGCTGCACAGCAAGCACAGGCAGCAAGCACAGGCAGCACAGCAAGCACAGGCAGCAAGCACAGGCAGCACAGCAAGCACAGGCAGCAAGCACAGGCAGCAAGCAAGCACAGGCAGCAAGCACAGGCAGCACAGCAAGTACAGCAAGCACAGGCAGCAAGCACAGGCAGCACAGCAAGCACAGGCAGCAAGCACAGGCAGCGCAGCAAGCATAGGCAGCACAGCAAGCACAGGCATGTTAGAAACCCGCAAAATAGCTCGATGATATGTGTTCGGTTTAGCGCTTCTGGGGGAAGTGCAGAGGGGTCAAGCTCCGTCCTGTTTCCTACAGGCAAAGCCTGCTCCGATCTTCGGCGAGATTCACTCTTGCATTTGTTTACAATGCTTACTCTTACTGAGACGCAGGTCAATGCACCGGCCGCCGAGGTAAACATATGATCCGCGACTCTCGGCGCCTCCATAAACAGGTAACACAGCAACGCACTGTCGTGTGCCACTGTCGAATTACCGCGTGTTATGGGCGAAATCAAATGCATCGCTAACAGGCAGCACAGCAAGCACAGGCAGCACAGCAAGCACAGGCAGCAAGCACAGGCAGCACAGCAAGCACAGGCAGCACAGCAAACACAGGCAGCAAGCACAGGCAGCACAGCAAGCACAGGCAGCAAGCACAGGCAGCACAGCAAGCACAGGCAGCAAGCACAGGCAGCACAGCAAGCACAGGCAGCAAGCACAGGCAGCAAGCAAGCACAGGCAGCAAGCACAGGCAGCACAGCAAGTACAGCAAGCACAGGCAGCAAGCACAGGCAGCACAGCAAGCACAGGCAGCAAGCACAGGCAGCACAAAAAGCGCAGGCAGCAAGCAAGCACAGGCAGCAAGCACAGGCAGCACAGCAAACACAGGCAGCACAGCAAGCACAGGCAGCCAGCACAGGCTGCACAGCAAGCACAGGCAGCAAGCACAGGCAGCACAGCAAGCACAGGCAGCAAGCACAGGCAGCACAGCAAGCACAGGCAGCAAGCACAGGCAGCAAGCAAGCACAGGCAGCAAGCACAGGCAGCACAGCAAGTACAGCAAGCACAGGCAGCAAGCACAGGCAGCACACCAAGCACAGGCAGCACAGCAAGCACAGCAAGCACAGGCAGCAAGCACAGGCAGCACAGCAAGCACAGGCAGCAAGCACAGGCAGCGCAGCAAGCATAGGCAGCACAGCAAGCACAGGCATGTTAGAAACCCGCAAAATAGCTCGATGATATGTGTTCGGTTTAGCGCTTCTGGGGGAAGTGCAGAGGGGTCAAGCTCCGTCCTGTTTCCAACAGGCAAAGCCTGCTCCGATCTTCGGCGAGATTCACTCTTGCATTTGTTTACAATGCTTACTCTTACTGAGACGCAGGTCAATGCACCGGCCGCCGAGGTAAACATATGATCCGCGACTCTCGGCGCCTCCATAAACAGGTAACACAGCAACGCACTGTCGTGTGCCACTGTCGAATTACCGCGTGTTATGGGCGAAATCAAATGCATCGCTAACAGGCAGCACAGCAAGCACAGGCAGCACAGCAAGCACAGGCAGCAAGCACAGGCAGCACAGCAAACACAGGCAGCAAGCACAGGCAGCACAGCAAGCACAGGCAGCAAGCACAGGCAGCACAGCAAGCACAGGCAGCAAGCACAGGCAGCACAGCAAGCACAGGCAGCAAGCACAGGCAGCAAGCAAGCACAGGCAGCAAGCACAGGCAGCACAGCAAGTACAGCAAGCACAGGCAGCAAGCACAGGCAGCACAGCAAGCACAGGCAGCAAGCACAGGCAGCAAGCACAGGCAGCAAGCACAGGCAGCACAGCAAGTACAGCAAGCACAGGCAGCAAGCACAGGCAGCACAGCAAGCACAGGCAGCACAGCAAGCACAGGCAGCAAGCACAGGCAGCACAGCAAGCACAGGCCGCAACCACAGGCAGCACAGCAAGCACAGGCAGCACAGCAAGCACAGGCAGCAAGCAGAGGCAGCAAGCACAGGCAGCACAGCAAGCACAGGCAGCAAGCACAGGCAGCACAAAAAGCGCAGGCAGCAAGCAAGCACAGGCAGCAAGCACAGGCAGCACAGCAAACACAGGCAGCACAGCAAGCACAGGCAGCCAGCACAGGCTGCACAGCAAGCACAGGCAGCAAGCACAGGCAGCACAGCAAGCACAGGCAGCAAGCACAGGCAGCACAGCAAGCACAGGCAGCAAGCACAGGCAGCAAGCAAGCACAGGCAGCAAGCACAGGCAGCACAGCAAGTACAGCAAGCACAGGCAGCAAGCACAGGCAGCACAGCAAGCACAGGCAGCAAGCACAGGCAGCGCAGCAAGCATAGGCAGCACAGCAAGCACAGGCATGTTAGAAACCCGCAAAATAGCTCGATGATATGTGTTCGGTTTAGCGCTTCTGGGGGAAGTGCAGAGGGGTCAAGCTCCGTCCTGTTTCCTACAGGCAAAGCCTGCTCCGATCTTCGGCGAGATTCACTCTTGCATTTGTTTACAATGCTTACTCTTACTGAGACGCAGGTCAATGCACCGGCCGCCGAGGTAAACATATGATCCGCGACTCTCGGCGCCTCCATAAACAGGTAACACAGCAACGCACTGTCGTGTGCCACTGTCGAATTACCGCGTGTTATGGGCGAAATCAAATGCATCGCTAACAGGCAGCACAGCAAGCACAGGCAGCACAGCAAGCACAGGCAGCAAGCACAGGCAGCACAGCAAGCACAGGCAGCACAGCAAACACAGGCAGCAAGCACAGGCAGCACAGCAAGCACAGGCAGCAAGCACAGGCAGCACAGCAAGCACAGGCAGCAAGCACAGGCAGCACAGCAAGCACAGGCAGCAAGCACAGGCAGCAAGCAAGCACAGGCAGCAAGCACAGGCAGCACAGCAAGTACAGCAAGCACAGGCAGCAAGCACAGGCAGCACAGCAAGCACAGGCAGCAAGCACAGGCAGCACAAAAAGCGCAGGCAGCAAGCAAGCACAGGCAGCAAGCACAGGCAGCACAGCAAACACAGGCAGCACAGCAAGCACAGGCAGCCAGCACAGGCTGCACAGCAAGCACAGGCAGCAAGCACAGGCAGCACAGCAAGCACAGGCAGCAAGCACAGGCAGCACAGCAAGCACAGGCAGCAAGCACAGGCAGCAAGCAAGCACAGGCAGCAAGCACAGGCAGCACAGCAAGTACAGCAAGCACAGGCAGCAAGCACAGGCAGCACACCAAGCACAGGCAGCACAGCAAGCACAGCAAGCACAGGCAGCAAGCACAGGCAGCACAGCAAGCACAGGCAGCAAGCACAGGCAGCGCAGCAAGCATAGGCAGCACAGCAAGCACAGGCATGTTAGAAACCCGCAAAATAGCTCGATGATATGTGTTCGGTTTAGCGCTTCTGGGGGAAGTGCAGAGGGGTCAAGCTCCGTCCTGTTTCCAACAGGCAAAGCCTGCTCCGATCTTCGGCGAGATTCACTCTTGCATTTGTTTACAATGCTTACTCTTACTGAGACGCAGGTCAATGCACCGGCCGCCGAGGTAAACATATGATCCGCGACTCTCGGCGCCTCCATAAACAGGTAACACAGCAACGCACTGTCGTGTGCCACTGTCGAATTACCGCGTGTTATGGGCGAAATCAAATGCATCGCTAACAGGCAGCACAGCAAGCACAGGCAGCACAGCAAGCACAGGCAGCAAGCACAGGCAGCACAGCAAACACAGGCAGCAAGCACAGGCAGCACAGCAAGCACAGGCAGCAAGCACAGGCAGCACAGCAAGCACAGGCAGCAAGCACAGGCAGCACAGCAAGCACAGGCAGCAAGCACAGGCAGCAAGCAAGCACAGGCAGCAAGCACAGGCAGCACAGCAAGTACAGCAAGCACAGGCAGCAAGCACAGGCAGCACAGCAAGCACAGGCAGCAAGCACAGGCAGCACAAAAAGCGCAGGCAGCAAGCAAGCACAGGCAGCAAGCACAGGCAGCACAGCAAACACAGGCAGCACAGCAAGCACAGGCAGCCAGCACAGGCTGCACAGCAAGCACAGGCAGCAAGCACAGGCAGCACAGCAAGCACAGGCAGCAAGCACAGGCAGCACAGCAAGCACAGGCAGCAAGCACAGGCAGCAAGCAAGCACAGGCAGCAAGCACAGGCAGCACAGCAAGTACAGCAAGCACAGGCAGCAAGCACAGGCAGCACAGCAAGCACAGGCAGCAAGCACAGGCAGCACAGCAAGTACAGCAAGCACAGGCAGCAAGCACAGGCAGCAAGCACAGGCAGCAAGCAAGCACAGGCAGCAAGCACAGGCAGCACAGCAAGTACAGCAAGCACAGGCAGCAAGCACAGGCAGCACAGCAAGCACAGGCAGCAAGCACAGGCAGCACAAAAAGCGCAGGCAGCAAGCAAGCACAGGCAGCAAGCACAGGCAGCACAGCAAACACAGGCAGCACAGCAAGCACAGGCAGCCAGCACAGGCTGCACAGCAAGCACAGGCAGCAAGCACAGGCAGCAAGCACAGGCAGCACAGCAAGCACAGGCAGCAAGCACAGGCAGCACAGCAAGCACAGGCAGCAAGCACAGGCAGCAAGCAAGCACAGGCAGCAAGCACAGGCAGCACAGCAAGTACAGCAAGCACAGGCAGCAAGCACAGGCAGCACACCAAGCACAGGCAGCACAGCAAGCACAGGCAGCAAGCACAGGCAGCACAGCAAGCACAGGCAGCAAGCACAGGCAGCGCAGCAAGCACAGGCATGTTAGAAACCCGCAAAATAGCTCGATGATATGTGTTCGGTTTAGCGCTTCTCGGGGAAGTGCAGAGGGGTCAAGCTCCGTCCTGTTTCCAACAGGCAAAGCCTGCTCCGATCTTCGGCGAGATTCACTCTTGCATTTGTTTACAATGCTTACTCTTACTGAGACGCAGGTCAATGCACCGGCCGCCGAGGTAAACATATGATCCGCGACTCTCGGCGCCTCCATAAACAGGTAACACAGCAACGCACTGTCGTGTGCCACTGTCGAATTACCGCGTGTTATGGGCGAAATCAAATGCATCGCTAACAGGCAGCACAGCAAGCACAGGCAGCAAGCACAGGCAGCACAGCAAGCACAGGCAGCACAGCAAACACAGGCAGCAAGCACAGGCAGCACAGCAAGCACAGGCAGCACAGCAAACACAGGCAGCACAGCAAGCACAGGCAGCAAGCACAGGCAGCACAGGCAGCACAGGCAGCACAGCAAGCACAGGCAGCTTGCACAGGCAGCATAGCAAGTAGAGCAAGCACAGGCAGCAAGCACAGGCAGCACAGCAAGCACAGGCAGCAAGCACAGGCAGCAGAGCAAGCACAGGCAGCAAGCACAGGCAGCACAGCAAGCACAGGCAGCAAGCACAGGCAGCAAGCAAGCACAGGCAGCAAGCACAGGCAGCACAGCAAGTACAGCAAGCACAGGCAGCAAGCACAGGCAGCACACCAAGCACAGGCAGCACAGCAAGCACAGCAAGCACAGGCAGCAAGCACAGGCAGCACAGCAAGCACAGGCAGCAAGCACAGGCAGCGCAGCAAGCATAGGCAGCACAGCAAGCACAGGCATGTTAGAAACCCGCAAAATAGCTCGATGATATGTGTTCCGTTTAGCGCTTCTGGGGGAAGTGCAGAGGGGTCAAGCTCCGTCCTGTTTCCAACAGGCAAAGCCTGCTCCGATCTTCGGCGAGATTCACTCTTGCATTTGTTTACAATGCTTACTCTTACTGAGACGCAGGTCAATGCACCGGCCGCCTAGGTAAACATATGATCCGCGACTCTCGGCGCCTCCATAAACAGGTAACACAGCAACGCACTGTCGTGTGCCACTGTCGAATTACCGCGTGTTATGGGCGAAATCAAATGCATCGCTAACAGGCAGCACAGCAAGCACAGGCAGCACAGCAAGCACAGGCAGCAAGCACAGGCAGCACAGCAAGCACAGGCAGCACAGCAAACACAGGCAGCAAGCACAGGCAGCACAGCAAGCACAGGCAGCAAGCACAGGCAGCACAGCAAGCACAGGCAGCACAGCAAGCACAGGCAGCAAGCACAGGCAGCACAGCAAGCACAGGCAGCAAGCACAGGCAGCAAGCAAGCACAGGCAGCAAGCACAGGCAGCACAGCAAGTACAGCAAGCACAGGCAGCAAGCACAGGCAGCACAGCAAGCACAGGCAGCAAGCACAGGCAACAAGCACAGGCAACACAGCAAGCACAGGCAGCAAGCACAGGCAGCACAGGCAGCAAGCACAGGCACCACAGCAAGCACAGGCACCACAGCAAGCACAGGCAGCAAGCACAGGCAGCAAGCACAGGCAGCACAGCAAGCACAGGCAGCAAGCACAGGCAGCAAGCACAGGCAGCACAGCAAGCACAAGCAGCAAGCACAGGCAGCAAGCACAGGCAGCACAGCAAATACAGCAAGCACAGGCAGCAAGCACAGGCAGCACAGCAAGCACAGGCAGCAAGCACAGGCAGCACAGCAAGCACAGGCAGCAAGCACAGGCAGCAAGCAAGCACAGGCAGCAAGCACAGGCAGCACAGCAAACACAGGCAGCACAGCAAGCACAGGGAGCAAGCACAGGCAGCACAGCAAGCACAGGCAGCACAGCAAGCACAGGCAGCAATCACAGGCAGCACAGCAAGCACAGGCAGCAAGCACAGGCAGCACAGGCAGCACAGGCAGCACAGCAAGCACAGGCAGCTTGCACAGGCAGCATAGCAAGCAGAGCAAGCACAGGCAGCAAGCACAGGCAGCACAGCAAGCACAGGCAGCAAGCAGGGGCAGCACAGCAAGCACAGGCAGCAAGCACAGGCAGCACAGCAAGCACAGGCAGCAAGCACAGGCAGCACAGCAAGCACAGGCATGTTAGAAACCCATAAAATAGCTCGACGATATGTGTTCGTTTTAGCAATTCTGGGGGATGTGTAGAGGGATCAAGCTCCGTCCTCTTTCCAACAGGCAAAGCCTGCTCCGATCTTCAGCGAGATTCACTCTCGCATTTGTTTACAATGCTTACTCTTACTGAGACGCAGGTCAATGCACCGGCCGCCGAGGTAAACATATGATCCGCGAATCTCGGCGCCTCCAAAAACAGGTGACACAGCAACGCACTGTCGTGTGCCACTGTCGAATTACCGCGTGTTATGGGCGAAATTAAATGCATCGCTAACAGGCAGCACAGCAAGCACAGGCAGCATAGCAAGCACAGGCAGCAAGCACAGGCAGCACAGCAAGCACAGGCAGCACAGCAAGCACAGGCAGCAAGCACAGGCAGCACAGCAAGCACAGGCAGCAAGCACAGGCAGCAAGCACAGGCAGCACAGCAAGTACAGCAAGCACAGGCAGCAAGCACAGGCAGCACAGCAAGCACAAACAGCAAGCACAGGCAGCACAGCAAGGACAGGCAGCACAGCAAGCACAGGCAGCAAGCACAGGCAGCACAGCAAGCACAGGCCGCAACCACAGGCAGCACAGCAAGCACAGGCAGCACAGCAAGCACAGGCAGCAAGCAGAGGCAGCAAGCATAGGCAGCACAGCAAGCACAGGCAGCAAGCACAGGCAGCACAAAAAGCGCAGGCAGCAAGCAAGCACAGGCAGCAAGCACAGGCAGCACAGAAAACACAGGCAGCACAGCAAGCACAGGCAGCCAGCACAGGCTGCACAGCAAGCACAGGCAGCCAGCACAGGCTGCACAGCAAGCACAGGCAGCACAGGCAGCAAGCGCAGGCAGCACAGCAAGCACAGGCAGCTAGCACAGGCAGCACAGCAAGCACAGGCAGCAAGCACAGGCAGCACAGCAAGCACAGCAAGCACAGGCAGCACAGGCAGCAAGCACAGGCATCACAGCAAGCACAGGCAGCTAGCACAGACATGTTAGAAACCCGCAAAATAGCTCGACGAGATGTGTTCGTTTTAGCGATTCTGGGGGAAGTGCAGAGGTGTCAAGCTCCGTTCTCTTTCCAACAGGCAAAGCCTGCTCCGATCTTCGGCGAGATTCACTCTCGCAGTTGTTTACAATGCTTACTCTTGCTGAGACGCAGGTCAATGCACCGGCCGCCGAGGTAAACATATGATCCGCGACTCTCGGCGCCTCCAAAAACGGGTGACACAGCAACGCACTGTCGTGTGCCACTGTCGAATTACCGCGTGTTATGGGCGAAATAAAATGCATCGCTAACAGGCAGCACAGCAAGCACAGGCAGCAAGCACAGGCAGCACAACAAGCACAGGCAGCAAGCACAGGCAGCACAGGCAGCACAGCAAGCACAGGAAGCAAGCACAGGCAGCACAGCAAGCACAGGCAGCAAGCACAGGCATCACAGCAAGCACAGGCAGCTAGCACAGACATGTTAGAAACCCGCAAAATAGCTCGACGAGATGTGTTCGTTTTAGCGATTCTGGGGGAAGTGCAGAGGGGTCAAGCTCCGTCCTCTTTCCAACAGGCAAAGCCTGCTCCGATATTCGGCGAGATTCACTCTCGCATTTGTTTACAATGCTTACTCTTACTGAGACGCAGGTCAATGCACCGGCCGCCGAGGTAAACATATGATCCGCGACTCTCGGCGCCTCCAAAAACAGGTGACACAGCAACGCACTGTCGTGTGCCACTGTCGAATTACCGCGTGTTATGGGCGAAATCAAATGCATCGCTAACAGGCAGCACAGCAAGCACAGGCAGCAAGCACAGGCAGCACAACAAGCACAGGCAGCAAGCACAGGCAGCACAGGCAGCACAGCAAGCACAGGAAGCAAGCACAGGCAGCACAGCAAGCACAGCAAGCACAGGCAGCAAGCACAGGCATCACAGCAAGCACAGGCAGCTAGCACAGACATGTTAGAAACCCGCAAAATAGCTCGACGAGATGTGTTCGTTTTAGCGATTCTGGGGGAAGTGCAGAGGGGTCAAGCTCCGTCCTCTTTCCAACAGGCAAAGCCTGCTCCGATATTCGGCGAGATTCACTCTCGCATTTGTTTACAATGCTTACTCTTACTGAGACGCAGGTCAATGCACCGGCCGCCGAGGTAAACATATGATCCGCGACTCTCGGCGCCTCCAAAAACAGGTGACACAGCAACGCACTGTCGTGTGCCACTGTCGAATTACCGCGTGTTATGGGCGAAATCAAATGCATCGCTAACAGGCAGCACAGCAAGCACAGGCAGCAAGCACAGGCAGCACAGCAAGCACAGACAGCAAGTACAGGCAGCACAGCAAGCACAGGCAGCATGCACAGGCAGCACAGCAAGCACAGGCAGCAAGCACAGGCAGCACAGCAAGCACAGGCACAAGCACAGGCCGCAAGCACAGGCAGCACAGCAAGCACAGGCAGCAAGCCCAGGCAGCATAGCAAGCACAGGCAGCAAGCACAGGCAGCACAGCAAGCACAGGCAGCAAGCACAGGCAGCACAGCAAGCACAGGCAGCACAGCAAGCACAGGCAGCAAGCACAGGCAGCACAGCAAGCACAGGCAGCAAGCACAGGCAGCAAGCACAGGCAGCACAGCAAGTACAGCAAGCACAGGCAGCAAGCACAGGCAGCACAGCAAGCACAAACAGCAAGCACAGGCAGCACAGCAAGGACAGGCAGCACAGCAAGCACAGGCAGCAAGCACAGGCCGCAACCACAGGCAGCACAGCAAGCACAGGCAGCACAGCAAGCACAGGCAGCAAGCAGAGGCAGCAAGCATAGGCAGCACAGCAAGCACAGGCAGCAAGCACAGGCAGCACAAAAAGCGCAGGCAGCAAGCAAGCACAGGCAGCAAGCAAGCACAGGCAGCAAGCACAGGCAGCACAGAAAACACAGGCAGCACAGCAAGCACAGGCAGCCAACACAGGCTGCACAGCAAGCACAGGCAGCACAGGCAGCAAGCGCAGGCAGCACAGCAAGCACAGGCAGCTAGCACAGGCAGCACAGCAAGCACAGGCAGCAAGCACAGGCAGCACAGCAAGCACAGGCAGCACAGGCAGCAAGCACAGGCATCACAGCAAGCACAGGCAGCTAGCACAGACATGTTAGAAACCCGCAAAATAGCTCGACGAGATGTGTTCGTTTTAGCGATTCTGGGGGAAGTGCAGAGGGGTCAAGCTCCGTTCTCTTTCCAACAGGCAAAGCCTGCTCCGATCTTCGGCGAGATTCACTCTCGCAGTTGTTTACAATGCTTACTCTTGCTGAGACGCAGGTCAATGCACCGGCCGCCGAGGTAAACATATGATCCGCGACTCTCGGCGCCTCCAAAAACAGGTGACACAGCAACGCACTGTCGTGTGCCACTGTCGAATTACCGCGTGTTATGGGCGAAATAAAATGCATCGCTAACAGGCAGCACAGCAAGCACAGGCAGCAAGCACAGGCAGCACAACAAGCACAGGCAGCAAGCACAGGCAGCACAGGCAGCACAGCAAGCACAGGAAGCAAGCACAGGCAGCACAGCAAGCACAGCAAGCACAGGCAGCAAGCACAGGCATCACAGCAAGCACAGGCAGCTAGCACAGACATGTTAGAAACCCGCAAAATAGCTCGACGAGATGTGTTCGTTTTAGCGATTCTGGGGGAAGTGCAGAGGGGTCAAGCTCCGTCCTCTTTCCAACAGGCAAAGCCTGCTCCGATATTCGGCGAGATTCACTCTCGCATTTGTTTACAATGCTTACTCTTACTGAGACGCAGGTCAATGCACCGGCCGCCGAGGTAAACATATGATCCGCGACTCTCGGCGCCTCCAAAAACAGGTGACACAGCAACGCACTGTCGTGTGCCACTGTCGAATTACCGCGTGTTATGGGCGAAATCAAATGCATCGCTAACAGGCAGCACAGCAAGCACAGGCAGCAAGCACAGGCAGCACAGCAAGCACAGACAGCAAGTACAGGCAGCACAGCAAGCACAGGCAGCATGCACAGGCAGCACAGCAAGCACAGGCAGCAAGCACAGGCAGCACAGCAAGCACAGGCACAAGCACAGGCCGCAAGCACAGGCAGCACAGCAAGCACAGGCAGCAAGCCCAGGCAGCATAGCAAGCACAGGCAGCAAGCACAGGCAGCACAGCAAGCACAGGCAGCAAGCACAGGCAGCACAGCAAGCACAGGCAGCAAGCACAGGCAGCACAGCAAACACAGGCAGCACAGCAAGCACAGGCAGCAAGCACAGGCAGCACAGCAAGCACAGGCAGCAAGCACAGGCAGCACAGGCAGCACAGCAAGCACAGGCAGCAAGCACAGGCAGCACAGCAGGGACAGGCAGCAAGCACAGGCAGCACAGCAAGCACAGGCAGCAAGCACAGGCAACACAGCAAGCACAGGCAGCAAGCACAGGCAGCACAGCAAGCACAGGCAGCAAACACAGGCAGCACAGCAAGCACAGACAGCAAGCACAGGCAGCACAGCAAGCACAGGCAGCAAGCACAGGCAGCAAGCACAGGCAGCAAGCACAGGCAGCACAGGCAGCACAGCAAGCACAGGCAGCACAGCAAGTACAGCAAGCACAGGCAGCAAGCACAGGCAGCACAGCAAGCACAGGCATGTTAGAAACCCGCAAAATAGCTCGACGAGATGTGTTCGTTTTAGCGATTCTGGGGGAAGTGCAGAGGGGTAAAGCTCCGTCCTCTTTCCAACAGGCAAAGCCTGCTCCGATCTTCTGCGAGATTCACTCTCGCATTTGTTTACAATGCTTACTCTTACTGAGACGCAGGTCAATGCACCGGCCGCCGAGGTAAACATATTTTCCGCGACTCTCGGCGCCTCCAAAAACAGGTGACACAGCAACGCATTGTCGCGTGCCACTGTCGAATTACCGCGTGTTATGGGCGAAATGAAATGCATCTCTATCATGCAGCACAGCAAGCACAGGCAGCAAGCAAAGGCAGCACAGGCAGCACAGTAAGCACAGACAGCAAGCACAGGCAGCACAGGCAGCACAGCAAGCACAGGCAGCAAGCACAAGCAGCAAGCACAAGCAGCACAGGCAGCACAGCAAGCACAGGCAGCACAGCAAGCACAGGCAGCAAGCACAGGCAGCACAGCAAGCACAGGCAGCAAGCACAGGCAGCACAGCATGCACAGGCAGCAAACACAGGCAGCAGAGCAAGCACAGGCAGCAAGCACAGGCAGCAAGCACAGGCAGCACAGCAAGCACAAACAGCAAGCACAGGCAGCACAGCAAGCACAGGCAGCAAGCACAGGCAGCATAGCAAGCACAGGCAGCACAACAAGCACAGGCGGCACAGCAAGCACAGGCAGCAAGCACAGGCAGCAAGCAAAGGCAGCACAGCAAGCACAGGCAGCAAGCACAGGCAGCACAGCAAGCACACGCAGCGCAGCAAGCACAGGCAGCAAGCACAGGCAGCACAGCAAGCACAGGCAGCAAGCACAGGCAGCACAGCAAGCACAGGCAGCACAGCAAGCACAAACAGCAAGCATAGGCAGCACAGCAAGCACAGGCAGCATAGCAAGCACAGGCAGCCCAAAAAGCACAGGCGGCACAGCAAGCACAGGCAGCAAGCACAGGCAGCAAGCAAAGGCAGCACAGCAAGCACAGGCAGCACAGCAAGCACATGCAGCAAGCACAGGCAGCACAGGCAGCAAGCACAGGCAGCAAGCAAAGGCAGCACAGGCAGCACAGTAAGCACAGACAGCAAGCACAGGCAGCACAGGCAGCACAGCAAGCACAGGCAGCAAGCACAAGCAGCAAGCACAAGCAGCACAGGCAGCACAGCAAGCACAGGCAGCACAGCAAGCACAGGCAGCACAGCAGCACAGGCAGCACAGCAAGCACAGGCAGCAAGCACAGGCAGCACAGCAAGCACAGGCAGCACAGGCAGCACAGCAAGCACACGCAGCGCAGCAAGCACAGGCAGCAAGCACAGGCAGCACAGCAAGCACAGGCAGCACAGCAAGCACAGGCAGCAAGCACAGGCAGCACAAGCAGCACAGGCAGCACAGCAAGCGCAGGCAGCAAGCACAGGCAGCAAGCACAGGCAGCACAGCAAACACAGGCAGCACAGCAAGTACAGGCAGCATGCACTGGCAGCACAGCAAGCACAGGCAGCAAGCACAGGCAGCAAGCACAGGCAACACAGCAAGCACAGCAGGCAAGCACAGGCAGCACAGCAAGCACAGGCAGCAAGCACAGGCAGCACAGCAAGCACAGACAGCAAGTACAGGCAGCACAGCAAGCACAGGCAGCATGCACAGGCAGCACAGCAAGCACAGGCAGCAAGCACAGGCAGCACAGCAAGCACAGGCACAAGCACAGGCCGCAAGCACAGGCAGCACAGCAAGCACAGGCAGCAAGCCCAGGCAGCATAGCAAGCACAGGCAGCAAGCACAGGCAGCACAGCAAGCACAGGCAGCAAGCACAGGCAGCACAGCAAGCACAGGCAGCACAGCAAGCACAGGCAGCAAGCACAGGCAGCACAGCAAGCACAGGCAGCAAGCACAGGCAGCAAGCACAGGCAGCACAGCAAGTACAGCAAGCACAGGCAGCAAGCACAGGCAGCACAGCAAGCACAAACAGCAAGCACAGGCAGCACAGCAAGGACAGGCAGCACAGCAAGCACAGGCAGCAAGCACAGGCAGCACAGCAAGCACAGGCCGCAACCACAGGCAGCACAGCAAGCACAGGCAGCACAGCAAGCACAGGCAGCAAGCAGAGGCAGCAAGCATAGGCAGCACAGCAAGCACAGGCAGCAAGCACAGGCAGCACAAAAAGCGCAGGCAGCAAGCAAGCACAGGCAGCAAGCACAGGCAGCACAGAAAACACAGGCAGCACAGCAAGCACAGGCAGCCAACACAGGCTGCACAGCAAGCACAGGCAGCACAGGCAGCAAGCGCAGGCAGCACAGCAAGCACAGGCAGCTAGCACAGGCAGCACAGCAAGCACAGGCAGCAAGCACAGGCAGCACAGCAAGCACAGGCAGCACAGGCAGCAAGCACAGGCATCACAGCAAGCACAGGCAGCTAGCACAGACATGTTAGAAACCCGCAAAATAGCTCGACGAGATGTGTTCGTTTTAGCGATTCTGGGGGAAGTGCAGAGGGGTCAAGCTCCGTTCTCTTTCCAACAGGCAAAGCCTGCTCCGATCTTCGGCGAGATTCACTCTCGCAGTTGTTTACAATGCTTACTCTTGCTGAGACGCAGGTCAATGCACCGGCCGCCGAGGTAAACATATGATCCGCGACTCTCGGCGCCTCCAAAAACAGGTGACACAGCAACGCACTGTCGTGTGCCACTGTCGAATTACCGCGTGTTATGGGCGAAATAAAATGCATCGCTAACAGGCAGCACAGCAAGCACAGGCAGCAAGCACAGGCAGCACAACAAGCACAGGCAGCAAGCACAGGCAGCACAGGCAGCACAGCAAGCACAGGAAGCAAGCACAGGCAGCACAGCAAGCACAGCAAGCACAGGCAGCAAGCACAGGCATCACAGCAAGCACAGGCAGCTAGCACAGACATGTTAGAAACCCGCAAAATAGCTCGACGAGATGTGTTCGTTTTAGCGATTCTGGGGGAAGTGCAGAGGGGTCAAGCTCCGTCCTCTTTCCAACAGGCAAAGCCTGCTCCGATATTCGGCGAGATTCACTCTCGCATTTGTTTACAATGCTTACTCTTACTGAGACGCAGGTCAATGCACCGGCCGCCGAGGTAAACATATGATCCGCGACTCTCGGCGCCTCCAAAAACAGGTGACACAGCAACGCACTGTCGTGTGCCACTGTCGAATTACCGCGTGTTATGGGCGAAATCAAATGCATCGCTAACAGGCAGCACAGCAAGCACAGGCAGCAAGCACAGGCAGCACAACAAGCACAGGCAGCAAGCACAGGCAGCACAGGCAGCACAGCAAGCACAGGAAGCAAGCACAGGCAGCACAGCAAGCACAGCAAGCACAGGCAGCAAGCACAGGCATCACAGCAAGCACAGGCAGCTAGCACAGACATGTTAGAAACCCGCAAAATAGCTCGACGAGATGTGTTCGTTTTAGCGATTCTGGGGGAAGTGCAGAGGGGTCAAGCTCCGTCCTCTTTCCAACAGGCAAAGCCTGCTCCGATATTCGGCGAGATTCACTCTCGCATTTGTTTACAATGCTTACTCTTACTGAGACGCAGGTCAATGCACCGGCCGCCGAGGTAAACATATGATCCGCGACTCTCGGCGCCTCCAAAAACAGGTGACACAGCAACGCACTGTCGTGTGCCACTGTCGAATTACCGCGTGTTATGGGCGAAATCAAATGCATCGCTAACAGGCAGCACAGCAAGCACAGGCAGCAAGCACAGGCAGCACAGCAAGCACAGACAGCAAGTACAGGCAGCACAGCAAGCACAGGCAGCATGCACAGGCAGCACAGCAAGCACAGGCAGCAAGCACAGGCAGCACAGCAAGCACAGGCACAAGCACAGGCCGCAAGCACAGGCAGCACAGCAAGCACAGGCAGCAAGCCCAGGCAGCATAGCAAGCACAGGCAGCAAGCACAGGCAGCACAGCAAGCACAGGCAGCAAGCACAGGCAGCACAGCAAGCACAGGCAGCAAGCACAGGCAGCACAGCAAACACAGGCAGCACAGCAAGCACAGGCAGCAAGCACAGGCAGCACAGCAAGCACAGGCAGCACAGCAAGCACAGGCAGCAAGCACAGGCAGCACAGCAAACACAGGCAGCAAGCACAGGCAGCACAGCAAGCACAGGCAGCAAGCACAGGCAGCACAGCAAGCACAGGCAGCACACCAAGCACAGGCAGCACAGCAAGCACAGGCAGCACAGCAAGCACAGGCAGCAAGCACAGGCAGCAAGCACAGGCAGCAAGCACAGGCAGCAAGCACAGGCAGCACAGCAAGCACAGGCAGCAAGCAAGCACAGGCAGCACAGCAAGCACAGGCAGCAAGCACAGGCAGCACAGCAAGCACAGGCAGCAAGCACAGGCAGCACAGCAAGCACAGGCAGCACAGCAAGCACAGGCAGCATGCACTGGCAGCACAGCAAGCACAGGCAGCATGCACTGGCAGCACAGCAAGCACAGGCAGCATAGCAAGTACAGCAAGCACAGGCAGCAAGCACAGGCAGCACAGCAAGCACAGGCAGCAAGCACAGGCAGCAAGCACAGGCAGCACAGCAAGCACAGGCAGCAAGCACAGGCAGCACAGCAAGCACAGGCAGCAAGCACAGGCAGCATAGGCAGCACAGCGAGCACAGGCAGCACAGCAAGCACAGGCAGCAAGCACAGGCAGCACAGGCAGCACAGCAAGCACAGGCAGCAAGCACAGGCAGCACAGCAAGCACAGGCAGCAAGCACAGGCAGCACAGGCAGCACAGCAAGCACAGGCAGCAAGCACAGGCAGCACAGCAGGGACAGGCAGCAAGCACAGGCAGCACAGCAAGCACAGGCAGCAAGCACAGGCAACACAGCAAGCACAGGCAGCAAGCACAGGCAGCACAGCAAGCACAGGCAGCAAACACAGGCAGCACAGCAAGCACAGACAGCAAGCACAGGCAGCACAGCAAACACAGGCAGCACAGCAAGCACAGGCAGCAAACACACTCAGCACAGCAAGCACAGGCAGCACAGCAAGCACAGGCAGCAAGCACAGGCATGTTAGAAACCCGCAAAATAGCTCGACGAGATGTGTTCGTTTTAGCGATTCTGGGGGAAGTGCAGAGGGGTAAAGCTCCGTCCTCTTTCCAACAGGCAAAGCCTGCTCCGATCTTCTGCGAGATTCACTCTCGCATTTGTTTACAATGCTTACTCTTACTGAGACGCAGGTCAATGCACCGGCCGCCGAGGTAAACATATTTTCCGCGACTCTCGGCGCCTCCAAAAACAGGTGACACAGCAACGCATTGTCGCGTGCCACTGTCGAATTACCGCGTGTTATGGGCGAAATGAAATGCATCTCTATCATGCAGCACAGCAAGCACAGGCAGCAAGCAAAGGCAGCACAGGCAGCACAGTAAGCACAGACAGCAAGCACAGGCAGCACAGGCAGCACAGCAAGCACAGGCAGCAAGCACAAGCAGCAAGCACAAGCAGCACAGGCAGCACAGCAAGCACAGGCAGCACAGCAAGCACAGGCAGCAAGCACAGGCAGCACAGCAAGCACAGGCAGCAAGCACAGGCAGCACAGCATGCACAGGCAGCAAACACAGGCAGCAGAGCAAGCACAGGCAGCAAGCACAGGCAGCAAGCACAGGCAGCACAGCAAGCACAAACAGCAAGCACAGGCAGCACAGCAAGCACAGGCAGCAAGCACAGGCAGCATAGCAAGCACAGGCAGCACAACAAGCACAGGCGGCACAGCAAGCACAGGCAGCAAGCACAGGCAGCAAGCAAAGGCAGCACAGCAAGCACAGGCAGCAAGCACAGGCAGCAAGCACAGGCAGCACAGCAAGCACACGCAGCGCAGCAAGCACAGGCAGCAAGCACAGGCAGCACAGCAAGCACAGGCAGCAAGCACAGGCAGCACAGCAAGCACAGGCAGCACAGCAAGCACAAACAGCAAGCATAGGCAGCACAGCAAGCACAGGCAGCATAGCAAGCACAGGCAGCCCAAAAAGCACAGGCGGCACAGCAAGCACAGGCAGCAAGCACAGGCAGCAAGCAAAGGCAGCACAGCAAGCACAGGCAGCACAGCAAGCACATGCAGCAAGCACAGGCAGCACAGGCAGCAAGCACAGGCAGCAAGCAAAGGCAGCACAGGCAGCACAGTAAGCACAGACAGCAAGCACAGGCAGCACAGGCAGCACAGCAAGCACAGGCAGCAAGCACAAGCAGCAAGCACAAGCAGCACAGGCAGCACAGCAAGCACAGGCAGCACAGCAAGCACAGGCAGCACAGCAGCACAGGCAGCACAGCAAGCACAGGCAGCAAGCACAGGCAGCACAGCAAGCACAGGCAGCACAGGCAGCACAGCAAGCACACGCAGCGCAGCAAGCACAGGCAGCAAGCACAGGCAGCACAGCAAGCACAGGCAGCACAGCAAGCACAGGCAGCAAGCACAGGCAGCACAAGCAGCACAGGCAGCACAGCAAGCGCAGGCAGCAAGCACAGGCAGCAAGCACAGGCAGCACAGCAAACACAGGCAGCACAGCAAGCACAGGCAGCATGCACTGGCAGCACAGCAAGCACAGGCAGCAAGCACAGGCAGCAAGCACAGGCAACACAGCAAGCACAGCAGGCAAGCACAGGCAGCACAGCAAGCACAGGCAGCAAGCACAGGCATGTTAGAAACCCGCAAAATAGCTCGACGAGATGTGTTCGTTTTAGCGATTCTGGGGGAAGTGCAGAGGGGTAAAGCTCCGTCCTCTTTCCGACAGGCAAAGCCTGCTCCGATCTTCTGCGAGATTCACTCTCGCATTTGTTTACAATGCTTACTCTTACTGAGACGCAGGTCAATGCACCGGCCGTCGACGTAAACATATGATCCGCGACTCTCGGCGCCTCCAAAAACAGGTGACACAGCAACGCACTGTCGTGTGCCACTGTCGAATTGCCGCGTGTTATGGGCGAAATCAAATGCATCGCTAACAGGCAGCACAGCAAGCATAGGCAGCACAGCACAGGCAGCACAGCAAGCACAGGCAGCTAGCACAGCAAGCACAGGCAGCAAGCACAGGCAGCAAGCACAGGCAGCACTGCAAGCACAGGCAGCAAGCACAGGCAGCACAGCAAGCACAGGCAGCAAGCACAGGCAGCACAGCAAGCACAGGCAGCATAGCAAGTACAGCAAGCACAGGCAGCAAGCACAGGCAGCACAGCAAGCACAGGCAGCAAGCACAGGCAGAACAGCAAACACAGGCAGCACAGCAAGCACAGGCAGCAAGCACAGGCAGCAAGCACAGGCAGCAAGCACAGGCAGCAAGCACAGGCAGCACAGGCAGCACAGCAAGCACAGGCAGCACAGCAAGTACAGCAAGCACAGGCGCAAGCACAGGCAGCACAGCAAGCACAGGCATGTTAGAAACCCGCAAAATAGCTCGACGAGATGTGTTCGTTTTAGCGATTCTGGGGGAAGTGCAGAGGGGTAAAGCTCCGTCCTCTTTCCAACAGGCAAAGCCTGCTCCGATCTTCTGCGAGATTCACTCTCGCATTTGTTTACAATGCTTACTCTTACTGAGACGCAGGTCAATGCACCGGCCGTCGACGTAAACATATGATCCGCGACTCTCGGCGCCTCCAAAAACAGGTGACACAGCAACGCACTGTCGTGTGCCACTATCGAATTGCCGCGTGTTATGGGCGAAATCAAATGCATCGCTAACAGGCAGCACAGCAAGCACAGCAAGCATAGGCAGCACAGCACAGGCAGCACAGCAAGCACAGGCAGCAAGCACAGCAAGCACAGATAGCAAGCACAGGCAGCAAGCACAGGCAGCAAGCACAGGCAGCAAGCACAGGCAGCACAGCAAGCACAGGCAACAAGCACAGGCAGCACAGCAAGCACAGGCAGCATAGCAAGTACAGCAAGCACAGGCAGCAAGCACAGGCAGCAAGCACAGGCAGCACAGCAAGCACAGGCAGCAAGCAAAGGCAGAACAGCAAACACAGACAGCACAGCAAGCACAGGCAGCAAGCACAGGCAGCACAGCAAGCACAGGCAGCAAGCACAGGCAGCACAGCACAGGCAGCACAGCAAGCACAGGCAGCAAGCACAGGCAGCACAGCAAGCACAGGCAGCACAGCAAGCACAGGCAGCATGCACTGGCAGCACAGCAAGCACAGGCAGCAAGCACAGGCAGCACAGCAAACACAGGCAGCAAGCACAGGCAGCACAGCAAGCACAGGCAGCAAGCACAGGCAGCACAGCAAGCACAGGCAGCAAGCACAGGCAACACAGCAAGCACAGCAGGCAAGCACAGGCAGCACAGCAAGCACAGGCAGCAAGGACAGGCATGTTAGAAACCCGCAAAATAGCTCGACGAGATGTGTTCGTTTTAGCGATTCTGGGGGAAGTGCAGAGGGGTAAAGCTCCGTCCTCTTTCCAACAGGCAAAGCCTGCTCCGATCTTCTGCGAGATTCACTCTCGCATTTGTTTACAATGCTTACTCTTACTGAGACGCAGGTCAATGCACCGGCCGTCGACGTAAACATATGATCCGCGACTCTCGGCGCCTCCAAAAACAGATGACACAGCAACGCACTGTCGTGTGCCACTGTCGAATTGCCGTGTGTTATGGGCGAAATCAAATGCATCGCTAACAGGCAGCAGAGCAAGCACAGCAAGCATAGGCAGCACAGCACGGGCAGCACAGCAAGCACAGGCAGCAAGCACAGCAAGCACAGGTAGCAAGCACAGGCAGCAAGCACAGGCAGCAAGCACAGGCAGCACTGCAAGCACAGGCAGCAAGCACAGGCAGCACAGCAAGCACAGGCAGCAAGCACAGGCAGCACAGCAAGCACAGGCAGCATAGCAAGTACAGCAAGCACAGGCAGCAAGCACAGGCAGCAAGCACAGGCAGCACAGCAAGCACAGGCAGCAAGCACAGGCAGAACAGCAAACACAGGCAGCACAGCAAGCACAGGCGGCAAGCACAGGCAGCACAGCAAGCACAGGCAGCAAGCACAGGCAGCACAGCAAGCACAGGCAGCAAGCACAGGCAGCACAGCAAGCACAGGCAGCAAACACAGGCAGCAGAGGCAGCACAGCGAGAACAGGCAGCACAGCAAGCACAGGCAGCAAGCACAGGCAGCACAGCAAGCACAGGCAGCAAGCAAGCACAGGCAGCACACCAAGCACAGGCAGCACAGCAAGCACTGGCAGCACAGGCAGCAAGCACAGGCAGCAAGCACAGGCAGCAAGCACAGGCAGCACAGCAAGCACAGGCAGCAAGCACAGGCAACACAGCAAGCACAGGCAGCAAGCACAGGCAGCACAGCACGCACAGGCAGCAAACACAGGCAGCACAGGCAGCACAGCAAGCACAGGCAGTAAGCACAGGCAGCACAGGCAGCACAGCAAGCACAGGCAGCAAGCACAGGCAGCACAGCAAGCACAAACAGCAAGCACAGGCAGCACAGCAAGCACAGGCAGCAAGCACAGGCAGCATAGCAAGCACAGCAAGCACAGGCAGCACAACAAGCACAGGCGGCACAGCAAGCACAGGCAGCAAGCACAGGCAGCAAGCAAAGGCAGCACATCAAGCACAGGCAGCAAGCACAGGCAGCACAGCAAGCACACGCAGCGCAGCAAGCACAGGCAGCAAGCACAGATAGCACAGCAAGCACAGGCAGCACAGCAAGCACAGGCAGCAAACACAGGCAGCACAGCAAGCACAGGCAGCAAGCACAGGCAGCACAGCAAGCACAAACAGCAAGCACAGGCAGCACAGCAAGCACAGGCAGCAAGCACAGGCAGCATAGCAAGCACAGCAAGCACAGGCAGCACAACAAGCACAGGCGGCACAGCAAGCACAGGCAGCAAGCACAGGCAGCAAGCAAAGGCAGCACATCAAGCACAGGCAGCAAGCACAGGCAGCACAGCAAGCACAGGCGGCACAGCAAGCACAGGCAGCAAGCACAGGCAGCACAGGCAGCAAGCACAGGCAGCAAGCACAGGCAGCACAGCAAGCACAGGCAGCAAGCACAGGCAGCACAGCAAGCACAGGCAGCAAGCACAGGCAGCACAGCAAGCACAGGCAGCAAGCACAGGCAGCACAGCAAGCACAGGCAGCAAGCACAGGCAGCACAGCAAGCACAGGCAGCACAGCAAGTACAGGCAGCAAGCACAGGCAGCACAGCAAGCACAGGCAGCAAGCACAGGCAGCAAGCACAGGCAGCACAGCAAGCAGCGGCAGCAAGCACAGGCAGCACAGCAAGCACAGGCAGCACACCAAGCACAGGCAGCAAGCACTGGCAGCACTGCAAGCGCAGGCAGCACAGCAAGCACAGGCAGCAAGCACAGGCAGCACAGCAAGCACAGGCAGCAAGCACAGGCAGCACAGCAAGCACAGGCAGCAAACACAGGCAGCACAGCAAGCACAGGCAGCAAGCACAGGTAGCACAGCAAGCACAGGCAGCACAGCAAGGACAGGCAGCAAGCACAGGCAGCACAGCAAGCACAGCAAGCACAGGCAGCAAGCACAGGCAGCACAGCAAGCACAGGCAGCAAGCACAGGCAGCACAGCACAGGCAGCACAGCAAGCACAGGCAGCAAGCACAGGCAGCACAGCAAGCACAGGCAGCAAGCACAGGCAGCACAGCAAGCACAGGCAGCACACCAAGCACAGGCAGAACAGCAAGCACAGGCAGCATGCACTGGCAGCACAGCAAGCACAGGCAGCAAGCACAGGCAGCACAGCAAACACAGGCAGCAAGCACAGGCAGCACAGCAAGCACAGGCAGCAAGCACAGGCAGCACAGCAAGCACAGGCAGCAAGCACAGGCAACACAGCAAGCACAGCAGGCAAGCACAGGCAGCACAGCAAGCACAGGCATGTTAGAAACCCGCAAAATAGCTCGACGAGATGTGTTCGTTTTAGCGATTCTGGGGGAAGTGCAGAGGGGTAAAGCTCCGTCCTCTTTCCAACAGGCAAAGCCTGCTCCGATCTTCTGCGAGATTCACTCTCGCATTTGTTTACAATGCTTACTCTTACTGAGACGCAGGTCAATGCACCGGCCGTCGACGTAAACATATGATCCGCGACTCTCGGCGCCTCCAAAAACAGGTGACACAGCAACGCACTGTCGTGTGCCACTGTCGAATTGCCGCGTGTTATGGGCGAAATCAAATGCATCGCTAACAGGCAGCACAGCAAGCATAGGCAGCACAGCACAGGCAGCACAGCAAGCACAGGCAGCTAGCACAGCAAGCACAGGCAGCAAGCACAGGCAGCAAGCACAGGCAGCAAGCACAGGCAGCACTGCAAGCACAGGCAGCAAGCACAGGCAGCACAGCAAGCACAGGCAGCAAGCACAGGCAGCACAGCAAGCACAGGCAGCATAGCAAGTACAGCAAGCACAGGCAGCAAGCACAGGCAGCAAGCACAGGCAGCACAGCAAGCACAGGCAGCAAGCACAGGCAACACAGCAAGCACAGCAGGCAAGCACAGGCAGCACAGCAAGCACAGGCAGCAAGGACAGGCATGTTAGAAACCCGCAAAATAGCTCGACGAGATGTGTTCGTTTTAGCGATTCTGGGGGAAGTGCAGAGGGGTAAAGCTCCGTCCTCTTTCCAACAGGCAAAGCCTGCTCCGATCTTCTGCGAGATTTACTCTCGCATTTGTTTACAATGCTTACTCTTACTGAGACGCAGGTCAATGCACCGGCCGTCGACGTAAACATATGATCCGCGACTCTCGGCGCCTCCAAAAACAGATGACACAGCAACGCACTGTCGTGTGCCACTGTCGAATTGCCGCGTGTTATGGGCGAAATCAAATGCATCGCTAACAGGCAGCAGAGCAAGCACAGCAAGCATAGGCAGCACAGCACGGGCAGCACAGCAAGCACAGGCAGCAAGCACAGCAAGCACAGGTAGCAAGCACAGGCAGCAAGCACAGGCAGCAAGCACAGGCAGCACTGCAAGCACAGGCAGCAAGCACAGGCAGCACAGCAAGCACAGGCAACAAGCACAGGCAGCACAGCAAGCACAGGCAGCATAGCAAGCACACGCAGCGCAGCAAGCACAGGCAGCAAGCACAGGCAGCACAGCAAGCACAGGCAGCACAGCAAGCACAGGCAGCAAGCACAGGCAGCACAAGCAGCACAGGCAGCACAGCAAGCGCAGGCAGCAAGCACAGGCAGCAAGCACAGGCAGCACAGCAAACACAGGCAGCACAGCAAGCACAGGCAGCACAGCAGCACAGGCAGCACAGCAAGCACAGGCAGCAAGCACAGGCAGCACAGCAAGCACAGGCAGCAAGCACAGGCAGCACAGCAAACACAGGCAGCACAGCAAGCACAGGCAGCAAACACACTCAGCACAGCAAGCACAGGCAGCACAGCAAGCACAGGCAGCAAGCACAGGCATGTTAGAAACCCGCAAAATAGCTCGACGAGATGTGTTCGTTTTAGCGATTCTGGGGGAAGTGCAGAGGGGTCAAGCTCCGTCCTCTTTCCAACAGGCAAAGCCTGCTCCGATCTTCGGCGAGATTCACTCTCGCATTTGTTTACAATGCTTACTCTTACTGAGACGCAGGTCAATGCACCGGCCGCCGAGGTAAACATATGATCCGCGACTCTCGGCGCCTCCAAAAACAGGTGACACAGCAACGCACTATCGTGTGCCACTGCCGAATTACCGCGTGTTTTGGGCGAAATCAAATGCATCGCTAACAGGTAGCACAGCAAGCACAGGCAGCACAGCAAGCACAGGCAGCAAGCACAGGCAGCACAGCAAGCACAGGCAGCAAGCACAGGCAGCACAGCAAGCACAGGCAGCAAGCACAGGCAGCACAGGCAGCACAGCAAGCACTGGCAGCAAGCACAGGCAGCAAGCACAGACAGCACAGCATGCACAGGCAGCAAGCACAGGCAGCACATCAAGCACAGACAGCACAGCAAGCACAGGCAGCAAGCACAAGCAGCACAGCAAGCACAGGCAACAAGCACAGGCAGCTCAGGCAGCACAGCAAGCACAGGCAGCACAGCAAGCACAGGCAGCGTGCACAGGCAGCATAGCAAGCACAGCAAGCACAGGCAGCAAGCACAGGCAGCAAGCACAGGCAGCACAGCAAGCACAGGCAGCAAGCACAGGCAGCACAGCAAGCACAAACAGCAAGCACAGGCAGCACAGCAAGCACAGGCAGCAAGCACAGGCAGCATAGCAAGCACAGCAAGCACAGGCAGCACAACAAGCACAGGCGGCACAGCAAGCACAGGCAGCAAGCACAGGCAGCAAGCAAAGGCAGCACATCAAGCACAGGCAGCAAGCACAGGCAGCACAGCAAGCACAGGCGGCACAGCAAGCACAGGCAGCAAGCACAGGCAGCACAGGCAGCAAGCACAGGCAGCAAGCACAGGCAGCAAGCACAGGCAGCACAGCAAGCACAGGCAGCAAGCACAGGCAGCACAGCAAGCACAGGCAGCAAGCACAGGCAGCACAGCAAGCACAGGCAGCAAGCACAGGCAGCACAGCAAGCACAGGCAGCAAGCACAGGCAGCACAGCAAGCACAGGCAGCACAGCAAGTACAGGCAGCAAGCACAGGCAGCACAGCAAGCACAGGCAGCAAGCACAGGCAGCAAGCACAGGCAGCACAGCAAGCAGCGGCAGCAAGCACAGGCAGCACAGCAAGCACAGGCAGCACACCAAGCACAGGCAGCAAGCACAGGCAGCACAGCAAGCAGAGGCAGCAAGCACTGGCAGCACTGCAAGCGCAGGCAGCACAGCAAGCACAGGCAGCAAGCACAGGCAGCACAGCAAGCACAGGCAGCAAACACAGGCAGCACAGCAAGCACAGGCAGCAAGCACAGGTAGCACAGCAAGCACAGGCAGCACAGCAAGGACAGGCAGCAAGCACAGGCAGCACAGCAAGCACAGCAAGCACAGGCAGCAAGCACAGGCAGCACAGCAAGCACAGGCAGCAAGCACAGGCAGCACAGCACAGGCAGCACAGCAAGCACAGGCAGCACAGCAAGCACAGGCAGCAAGCACAGGCAGCACAGCAAGCACAGGCAGCACACCAAGCACAGGCAGAACAGCAAGCACAGGCAGCATGCACTGGCAGCACAGCAAGCACAGGCAGCAAGCACAGGCAGCACAGCAAACACAGGCAGCAAGCACAGGCAGCACAGCAAGCACAGGCAGCAAGCACAGGCAGCACAGCAAGCACAGGCAGCAAGCACAGGCAACACAGCAAGCACAGCAGGCAAGCACAGGCAGCACAGCAAGCACAGGCAGCAAGCACAGGCATGTTAGAAACCCGCAAAATAGCTCGACGAGATGTGTTCGTTTTAGCGATTCTGGGGGAAGTGCAGAGGGGTAAAGCTCCGTCCTCTTTCCAACAGGCAAAGCCTGCTCCGATCTTCTGCGAGATTCACTCTCGCATTTGTTTACAATGCTTACTCTTACTGAGACGCAGGTCAATGCACCGGCCGTCGACGTAAACATATGATCCGCGACTCTCGGCGCCTCCAAAAACAGGTGACACAGCAACGCACTGTCGTGTGCCACTGTCGAATTGCCGCGTGTTATGGGCGAAATCAAATGCATCGCTAACAGGCAGCACAGCAAGCATAGGCAGCACAGCACAGGCAGCACAGCAAGCACAGGCAGCTAGCACAGCAAGCACAGGCAGCAAGCACAGGCAGCACTGCAAGCACAGGCAGCAAGCACAGGCAGCACAGCAAGCACAGGCAGCAAGCACAGGCAGCACAGCAAGCACAGGCAGCATAGCAAGTACAGCAAGCACAGGCAGCAAGCACAGGCAGCAAGCACAGGCAGCACAGCAAGCACAGGCAGCAAGCACAGGCAACACAGCAAGCACAGCAGGCAAGCACAGGCAGCACAGCAAGCACAGGCAGCAAGGACAGGCATGTTAGAAACCCGCAATATAGCTCGACGAGATGTGTTCGTTTTAGCGATTCTGGGGGAAGTGCAGAGGGGTAAAGCTCCGTCCTCTTTCCAACAGGCAAAGCCTGCTCCGATCTTCTGCGAGATTCACTCTCGCATTTGTTTACAATGCTTACTCTTACTGAGACGCAGGTCAATGCACCGGCCGTCGACGTAAACATATGATCCGCGACTCTCGGCGCCTCCAAAAACAGATGACACAGCAACGCACTGTCGTGTGCCACTGTCGAATTGCCGCGTGTTATGGGCGAAATCAAATGCATCGCTAACAGGCAGCAGAGCAAGCACAGCAAGCATAGGCAGCACAGCACGGGCAGCACAGCAAGCACAGGCAGCAAGCACAGCAAGCACAGGTAGCAAGCACAGGCAGCAAGCACAGGCAGCAAGCACAGGCAGCACTGCAAGCACAGGCAGCAAGCACAGGCAGCACAGCAAGCACAGGCAACAAGCACAGGCAGCACAGCAAGCACAGGCAGCATAGCAAGTACAGCAAGCACAGGCAGCAAGCACAGGCAGCAAGCACAGGCAGCACAGCAAGCACAGGCAGCAAGCACAGGCAGAACAGCAAACACAGGCAGCACAGCAAGCACAGGCGGCAAGCACAGGCAGCACAGCAAGCACAGGCAGCAAGCACAGGCAGCACAGCAAGCACAGGCAGCAAGCACAGGCAGCACAGCAAGCACAGGCAGCAAGCACAGGCAGCATAGGCAGCACAGCGAGAACAGGCAGCACAGCAAGCACAGGCAGCAAGCACAGGCAGCACAGCAAGCACAGGCAGCAAGCAAGCACAGGCAGCACACCAAGCACAGGCAGCACAGCAAGCACTGGCAGCACAGGCAGCAAGCACAGGCAGCAAGCACAGGCAGCACAGCAAGCACAGGCAGCAAGCACAGGCAACACAGCAAGCACAAGCAGCAAGCACAGGCAGCACAGCACGCACAGGCAGCAAACACAGGCAGCACAGGCAGCACAGCAAGCACAGGCAGTAAGCACAGGCAGCACAGGCAGCACAGCAAGCACAGGCAGCAAGCACAGGCAGCACAGCAAGCACAAACAGCAAGCACAGGCAGCACAGCAAGCACAGGCAGCAAGCACAGGCAGCATAGCAAGCACAGCAAGCACAGGCAGCACAACAAGCACAGGCGGCACAGCAAGCACAGGCAGCAAGCACAGGCAGCAAGCAAAGGCAGCACATCAAGCACAGGCAGCAAGCACAGGCAGCACAGCAAGCACACGCAGCGCAGCAAGCACAGGCAGCAAACACAGGCAGCAGAGCAAGCACAGGCAGCAAGCACAGGCAGCAAGCACAGGCAGCACAACAAGCACAAACAGCAAGCACAGGCAGCACAGCAAGCACAGGCAGCAAGCACAGGCAGCATAGCAAGCACAGGCAGCACAACAAGCACAGGCGGCACAGCAAGCACAGGCAGCAAGCACAGGCAGCAAGCAAAGGCAGCACAGCAAGCACAGGCAGCAAGCACAGGCAGCACAGCAAGCACACGCAGCGCAGCAAGCACAGGCAGCAAGCACAGGCAGCACAGCAAGCAC
Organism: Priocnemis perturbator; assembly: GCA_963942575.1. NCBI lineage: Eukaryota > Metazoa > Arthropoda > Insecta > Hymenoptera > Pompilidae > Priocnemis > Priocnemis perturbator. The sequence goes on from CAWWDK010000263.1 coordinate 105,562, forward strand.
AGGCAGCAAGCACAGGCAGCACAGCAAGCACAGACAGCACAGCAAGCACAGGCAGCAAGCACAAGCAGCACAGCAAGCACAGGCAACAAGCACAGGCAGCTCAGGCAGCACAGCAAGCACAGGCAGCACAGCAAGCACAGGCAGCAAGCACAGGCAGCACAGCAAGCACAGGCAGCAAGCACAGGCAGCACAGCAAGCACAGGCAGCGTGCACAGGCAGCATAGCAAGCACAGCAAGCACAGGCAGCAAGCACAGGCAGCAAGCACAGGCAGCACAGCAAGCACAGGCAGCAAGCACAGGCAGCACAGCAAGCACAGCAAGCACAAACAGCAAGCATAGGCAGCACAGCAAGCACAGGCAGCAAGCACAGGCAGCACAGCAAGCACAAACAGCAAGCATAGGCAGCACAGCAAGCACAGGCAGCAAGCACAGGCAGCACAGCAAGCACAAACAGCAAGCATAGGCAGCACAGCAAGCACAGGCAGCAAGCACAGGCAGCACAGCAAGCACAAACAGCAAGCACAGGCGGCACAGCAAGCACAGGCAGCAAGCACAGGCAGCACAGCAAGCACAGGCAGGAGGAACAGGCAGCACAGCAAGCACAGGCAGCAAACAAAGGCAGCACAGCAAGCACAGGCAGCAAGCACAGGCAGCACAGCAAGCACAGGCAGCAAACACAGGCAGCACAGCTAGCACAGGCAGCAAGCACAGGCAGCACAGCAAGCACAAACAGCAAGCACAGGCAGTACAGCAAGCACAGGCAGCAAGCACAGGCAGCATAGCAAGCACAGCAAGCACAGGCAGCACAACAAGCACAGACGGCACAGCAAGCACAGGCAGCAAGCAAAGGCAGCACATCAAGCACAGGCAGCAAGCACAGGCAGCAAGCACAGGCAGCACAGCAAGCACAGGCAGCAAACACAGGCAGCAGAGCAAGCACAGGCAGCAAGCACAGGCAGCAAGCACAGGCAGCACAGCAAGCACAGGGAGCACAGCAAGCACAGGCAGCAAGCACAGGCAGCATAGCAAGCACAGGCAGCACAACAAGCACAGGCGGCACAGCAAGCACAGGCAGCAAGCACAGGCAGCAAGCAAAGGCAGCACAGCAAGCACAGGCAGCAAGCACAGGCAGCACAGCAAGCACACGCAGCGCAGCAAGCACAGGCAGCAAGCACAGGCAGCACAGCAAGCACAGGCAGCAAGCACAGGCAGCACAGCAAGCACAGGCAGCAAGCACAGGCAGCACAGCAAGCACAGGCAGCACAGCAAGCACAAACAGCAAGCATAGGCAGCACAGCAAGCACAGGCAGCATAGCAAGCACAGGCAGCCCAAAAAGCACAGGCGGCACAGCAAGCACAGGCAGCAAGCACAGGCAGCAAGCAAAGGCAGCACAGCAAGCACAGGCAGCACAGCAAGCACATGCAGCAAGCACAGGCAGCACAGGCAGCAAGCACAGGCAGCAAGCAAAGGCAGCACAGGCAGCACAGTAAGCACAGACAGCAAGCACAGGCAGCACAGGCAGCACAGCAAGCACAGGGAGCAAGCACAAGCAGCAAGCACAAGCAGCACAGGCAGCACAGCAAGCACAGGCAGCACAGCAAGCACAGGCAGCAAGCACAGGCAGCACAGCAAGCACAGGCAGCAAGCACAGGCAGCAAGCACAGGCAGCACAGCATGCACAGGCAGCAAACACAGGCAGCAGAGCAAGCACAGGCAGCAAGCACAGGCAGCAAGCACAGGCAGCACAGCAAGCACAAACAGCAAGCACAGACAGCACAGCAAGCACAGGCAGCAAGCACAGGCAGCATAGCAAGCACAGGCAGCACAACAAGCACAGGCGGCACAGCAAGCACAGGCAGCAAGCACAGGCAGCAAGCAAAGGCAGCACAGCAAGCACAGGCAGCAAGCACAGGCAGCACAGCAAGCACACGCAGCGCAGCAAGCACAGGCAGCAAGCACAGGCAGCACAGCAAGCACAGGCAGCAAGCACAGGCAGCACAGCAAGCACAGGCAGCAAGCACAGGCAGCACAGCAAGCACAGGCAGCACAGCAAGCACAAACAGCAAGCATAGGCAGCACAGCAAGCACAGGCAGCATAGCAAGCACAGGCAGCCCAAAAAGCACAGGCGGCACAGCAAGCACAGGCAGCAAGCACAGGCAGCAAGCAAAGGCAGCACAGCAAGCACAGGCAGCACAGCAAGCACATGCAGCAAGCACAGGCAGCACAGGCAGCAAGCACAGGCAGCAAGCAAAGGCAGCACAGGCAGCACAGTAAGCACAGACAGCAAGCACAGGCAGCACAGGCAGCACAGCAAGCACAGGCAGCAAGCACAAGCAGCAAGCACAAGCAGCACAGGCAGCACAGCAAGCACAGGCAGCACAGCAAGCACAGGCAGCACAGCAGCACAGGCAGCACAGCAAGCACAGGCAGCAAGCACAGGCAGCACAGCAAGCACAGGCAGCACAGGCAGCACAGCAAGCACACGCAGCGCAGAAAGCACAGGCAGCAAGCACAGGCAGCACAGCAAGCACAGGCAGCACAGCAAGCACAGGCAGCAAGCACAGGCAGCACAAGCAGCACAGGCAGCACAGCAAGCGCAGGCAGCAAGCACAGGCAGCAAGCACAGGCAGCACAGCAAACACAGGCAGCAAACACAGGCAGCAGAGCAAGCACAGGCAGCAAGCACAGGCAGCAAGCACAGGCAGCACAGCAAGCACAGGGAGCACAGCAAGCACAGGCAGCAAGCACAGGCAGCATAGCAAGCACAGGCAGCACAACAAGCACAGGCGGCACAGCAAGCACAGGCAGCAAGCACAGGCGGCACAGCAAGCACAGGCAGCAAGCACAGGCAGCACAGCAAGCACAGGCAGGAGGAACAGGCAGCACAGCAAGCACAGGCAGCAAACAAAGGCAGCACAGCAAGCACAGGCAGCAAGCACAGGCAGCACAGCAAGCACAGGCAGCAAACACAGGCAGCACAGCTAGCACAGGCAGCAAGCACAGGCAGCACAGCAAGCACAAACAGCAAGCACAGGCAGTACAGCAAGCACAGGCAGCAAGCACAGGCAGCATAGCAAGCACAGCAAGCACAGGCAGCACAACAAGCACAGACGGCACAGCAAGCACAGGCAGCAAGCAAAGGCAGCACATCAAGCACAGGCAGCAAGCACAGGCAGCAAGCACAGGCAGCACAGCAAGCACAGGCAGCAAACACAGGCAGCAGAGCAAGCACAGGCAGCAAGCACAGGCAGCAAGCACAGGCAGCACAGCAAGCACAGGGAGCACAGCAAGCACAGGCAGCAAGCACAGGCAGCATAGCAAGCACAGGCAGCACAACAAGCACAGGCGGCACAGCAAGCACAGGCAGCAAGCACAGGCAGCAAGCAAAGGCAGCACAGCAAGCACAGGCAGCAAGCACAGGCAGCACAGCAAGCACACGCAGCGCAGCAAGCACAGGCAGCAAGCACAGGCAGCACAGCAAGCACAGGCAGCAAGCACAGGCAGCACAGCAAGCACAGGCAGCACAGCAAGCACAGGCAGCAAGCACAGGCAGCACAGCAAGCACAGGCAGCACAGCAAGCACAAACAGCAAGCATAGGCAGCACAGCAAGCACAGGCAGCATAGCAAGCACAGGCAGCCCAAAAAGCACAGGCGGCACAGCAAGCACAGGCAGCAAGCACAGGCAGCAAGCAAAGGCAGCACAGCAAGCACAGGCAGCACAGCAAGCACATGCAGCAAGCACAGGCAGCACAGGCAGCAAGCACAGGCAGCAAGCAAAGGTAGCACAGGCAGCACAGTAAGCACAGACAGCAAGCACAGGCAGCACAGGCAGCACAGCAAGCACAGGCAGCAAGCACAAGCAGCAAGCACAAGCAGCACAGGCAGCACAGCAAGCACAGGCAGCACAGCAAGCACAGGCAGCAAGCACAGGCAGCACAGCAAGCACAGGCAGCAAGCACAGGCAGCAAGCACAGGCAGCACAGCATGCACAGGCAGCAAACACAGGCAGCAGAGCAAGCACAGGCAGCAAGCACAGGCAGCAAGCACAGGCAGCACAGCAAGCACAAACAGCAAGCACAGGCAGCACAGCAAGCACAGGCAGCAAGCACAGGCAGCATAGCAAGCACAGGCAGCACAACAAGCACAGGCGGCACAGCAAGCACAGGCAGCAAGCACAGGCAGCAAGCAAAGGCAGCACAGCAAGCACAGGCAGCAAGCACAGGCAGCACAGCAAGCACACACAGCGCAGCAAGCACAGGCAGCAAGCACAGGCAGCACAGCAAGCACAGGCAGCAAGCACAGGCAGCACAGCAAGCACAGGCAGCAAGGACAGGCAGCACAGCAAGCACAGGCAGCACAGCAAGCACAAACAGCAAGCATAGGCAGCACAGCAAGCACAGGCAGCATAGCAAGCACAGGCAGCCCAAAAAGCACAGGCGGCACAGCAAGCACAGGCAGCAAGCACAGGCAGCAAGCAAAGGCAGCACAGCAAGCACAGGCAGCACAGCAAGCACACGCAGCGCAGAAAGCACAGGCAGCAAGCACAGGCAGCACAGCAAGCACAGGCAGCACAGCAAGCACAGGCAGCAAGCACAGGCAGCACAAGCAGCACAGGCAGCACAGCAAGCGCAGGCAGCAAGCACAGGCAGCAAGCACAGGCAGCACAGCAAACACAGGCAGCACAGCAAGCACAGGCAGCATGCACTGGCAGCACAGCAAGCACAGGCAGCAAGCACAGGCAGCACAGCAAACACAGGCAGCAAGCACAGGCAGCACAGCAAGCACAGGCAGCAAGCACAGGCAGCACAGCAAGCACAGGCAGCAAGCACAGGCAACACAGCAAGCACAGCAGGCAAGCACAGGCAGCACAGCAAGCACAGGCAGCAAGCACAGGCATGTTAGAAACCCGCAAAATAGCTCGACGAGATGTGTTCGTTTTAGCGATTCTGGGGGAAGTGCAGAGGGGTAAAGCTCCGTCCTCTTTCCAACAGGCAAAGCCTGCTCCGATCTTCTGCGAGATTCACTCTCGCATTTGTTTACAATGCTTACTCTTACTGAGACGCAGGTCAATGCACCGGCCGTCGACGTAAACATATGATCCGCGACTCTCGGCGCCTCCAAAAACAGGTGACACAGCAACGCACTGTCGTGTGCCACTGTCGAATTGCCGCGTGTTATGGGCGAAATCAAATGCATCGCTAACAGGCAGCACAGCAAGCATAGGCAGCACAGCACAGGCAGCACAGCAAGCACAGGCAGCTAGCACAGCAAGCACAGGCAGCAAGCACAGGCAGCAAGCACAGGCAGCACTGCAAGCACAGGCAGCAAGCACAGGCAGCACAGCAAGCACAGGCAGCAAGCACAGGCAGCACAGCAAGCACAGGCAGCATAGCAAGTACAGCAAGCACAGGCAGCAAGCACAGGCAGCAAGCACAGGCAGCACAGCAAGCACAGGCAGCAAGCACAGGCAGAACAGCAAACACAGGCAGCACAGCAAGCACAGGCAGCAAGCACAGGCAGCAAGCACAGGCAGCAAGAACAGGCAGCAAGCACAGGCAGCACAGGCAGCACAGCAAGCACAGGCAGCACAGCAAGTACAGCAAGCACAGGCAGCAAGCACAGGCAGCACAGCAAGCACAGGCATGTTAGAAACCCGAAAAATAGCTCGACGAGATGTGTTCGTTTTAGCGATTCTGGGGGAAGTGCAGAGGGGTAAAGCTCCGTCCTCTTTCCAACAGGCAAAGCCTGCTCCGATCTTCTGCGAGATTCACTCTCGCATTTGTTTACAATGCTTACTCTTACTGAGACGCAGGTCAATGCACCGGCCGTCGACGTAAACATATGATCCGCGACTCTCGGCGCCTCCAAAAACAGGTGACACAGCAACGCACTGTCGTGTGCCACTATCGAATTGCCGCGTGTTATGGGCGAAATCAAATGCATCGCTAACAGGCAGCACAGCAAGCACAGCAAGCATAGGCAGCACAGCACAGGCAGCACAGCAAGCACAGGCAGCAAGCACAGCAAGCACAGATAGCAAGCACAGGCAGCAAGCACAGGCAGCAAGCACAGGCAGCACTGCAAGCACAGGCAGCAAGCACAGGCAGCACAGCAAGCACAGGCAACAAGCACAGGCAGCACAGCAAGCACAGGCAGCATAGCAAGTACAGCAAGCACAGGCAGCAAGCACAGGCAGCAAGCACAGGCAGCACAGCAAGCACAGGCAGCAAGCAAAGGCAGAACAGCAAACACAGACAGCACAGCAAGCACAGGCAGCAAGCACAGGCAGCACAGCAAGCACAGGCAGCAAGCACAGGCAGCAAGCACAGGCAGCACAGCAAGCACAGGCAGCAAGCACAGGCAGCACAGCAAGCACAGGCAGCACAGCAAGCACAGGCAGCATGCACTGGCAGCACAGCAAGCACAGGCAGCAAGCACAGGCAGCACAGCAAACACAGGCAGCAAGCACAGGCAGCTCAGCAAGCACAGGCAGCAAGCACAGGCAGCACAGCAAGCACAGGCAGCAAGCACAGGCAACACAGCAAGCACAGCAGGCAAGCACAGGCAGCACAGCAAGCACAGGCAGCAAGGACAGGCATGTTAGAAACCCGCAAAATAGCTCGACGAGATGTGTTCGTTTTAGCGATTCTGGGGGAAGTGCAGAGGGGTAAAGCTCCGTCCTCTTTCCAACAGGCAAAGCCTGCTCCGATCTTCTGCGAGATTCACTCTCGCATTTGTTTACAATGCTTACTCTTACTGAGACGCAGGTCAATGCACCGGCCGTCGACGTAAACATATGATCCGCGACTCTCGGCGCCTCCAAAAACAGATGACACAGCAACGCACTGTCGTGTGCCACTGTCGAATTGCCGCGTGTTATGGGCGAAATCAAATGCATCGCTAACAGGCAGCAGAGCAAGCACAGCAAGCATAGGCAGCACAGCACGGGCAGCACAGCAAGCACAGGCAGCAAGCACAGCAAGCACAGGTAGCAAGCACAGGCAGCAAGCACAGGCAGCAAGCACAGGCAGCACTGCAAGCACAGGCAGCAAGCACAGGCAGCACAGCAAGCACAGGCAGCAAGCACAGGCAGCAAGCAAAGGCAGCACATCAAGCACAGGCAGCAAGCACAGGCAGCACAGCAAGCACACGCAGCGCAGCAAGCACAGGCAGCAAGCACAGATAGCACAGCAAGCACAGGCAGCACAGCAAGCACAGGCAGCAAACACAGGCAGCACAGCAAGCACAGGCAGCAAGCACAGGCAGCACAGCAAGCACAAACAGCAAGCACAGGCAGCACAGCAAGCACAGGCAGCAAGCACAGGCAGCATAGCAAGCACAGCAAGCACAGGCGGCACAGCAAGCACAGGCAGCAAGCACAGGCAGCAAGCAAAGGCAGCACATCAAGCACAGGCAGCAAGCACAGGCAGCACAGCAAGCACAGGCGGCACAGCAAGCACAGGCAGCAAGCACAGGCAGCAAGCAAAGGCAGCACAGCAAGCACAGGCAGCACAGCAAGCACACGCAGCGCAGCAAGCACAGGCAGCAAGCACAGGCAGCACAGCAAGCGCAGGCAGCAAGCACAGGCAGCACAGCAAGCACAGGCAGCACAGCAAGCACAGGCAGCAAGCACAGGCAGCACAGCAAGCACAGGCAGCACAGCAAGCACAAACAGCAAGCATAGGCAGCACAGCAAGCACAGGCAGCATAGCAAGCACAGGCAGCCCAAAAAGCACAGGCGGCACAGCAAGCACAGGCAGCAAGCACAGGCAGCAAGCAAAGGCAGCACAGCAAGCACAGGCAGCACAGCAAGCACATGCAGCAAGCACAGGCAGCACAGGCAGCAAGCACAGGCAGCAAGCAAAGGCAGCACAGGCAGCACAGTAAGCACAGACAGCAAGCACAGGCAGCACAGGCAGCACAGCAAGCACAGGCAGCAAGCACAAGCAGCAAGCACAAGCAGCACAGGCAGCACAGCAAGCACAGGCAGCACAGCAAGCACAGGCAGCAAGCACAGGCAGCACAGCAAGCACAGGCAGCAAGCACAGGCAGCAAGCACAGGCAGCACAGCATGCACAGGCAGCAAACACAGGCAGCAGAGCAAGCACAGGCAGCAAGCACAGGCAGCAAGCACAGGCAGCACAGCAAGCACAAACAGCAAGCACAGGCAGCACAGCAAGCACAGGCAGCAAGCACAGGCAGCAAGCACAGGCATGTTAGAAACCCGCAAAATAGCTCGACGAGATGTGTTCGTTTTAGCGATTCTGGGGGAAGTGCAGAGGGGTAAAGCTCCGTCCTCTTTCCAACAGGCAAAGCCTGCTCCGATCTTCTGCGAGATTCACTCTCGCATTTGTTTACAATGCTTACTCTTACTGAGACGCAGGTCAATGCACCGGCCGTCGACGTAAACATATGATCCGCGACTCTCGGCGCCTCCAAAAACAGGTGACACAGCAACGCACTGTCGTGTGCCACTGTCGAATTGCCGCGTGTTATGGGCGAAATCAAATGCATCGCTAACAGTCAGCACAGCAAGCAAAGAAAGCACAGCAAGCATAGGCAGCACAGCACAGGCAGCACAGCAAGCACAGGCAGCACAGCAAGGACAGGCAGCAAGCACAGGCAGCACAGCAAGCACAGGCAGCACACCAAGCACAGGCAGCACAGCAAGCACAGGCAGCACAGTAAGCACAGGCAGCACAGCAAGCACAGGCAGCAAACACAGGCAGCGCAGCAAGCACAGGCAGCACAGCAAGCACAGGCAGCAAGCACAGGCAGCACAGCAAGCACAGGCAGCACACCAAGCACAGGCAGCACAGCAAGCACAGGCAGCATGCACTGGCAGCACAGCAAGCACAGGCAGCACAGCAAACACAGGCAGCACAGCACAGGCAGCAAGCACAGGCAGCACAGCAAGCACAGGCAGCACTGCAAGCACAGGCAGCAAGCAGAGGCAGCACAGCAAGCACAGGCAGCAAGCACAGGCAGCACAGCAAGCACAGGCAGCAAGCACAGGCAGCACAGGCAGCACAGCAAGCACAGGCAGCAAGCACAGGCAGCACAGCAAGGACAGGCAGCAAGCACAGGCAGCAAGCACAGGCAGCACAGGCAGCAAGCACAGGCAGCACAGCAAGCACAGGCAGCAAGCATAGGCAGCACAGCAAGCACAGGCATGTTAGAAACCCGCAAAATAGCTCGACGAGTTCGTTTTAGCGATTCTGGGGGAAGTGCAGAGGGGTCAAGCTCCGTCCTCTTTCCAACAGGCAAAGCCTGCTCCGATCTTCTGCGAGATTCACTCTCGCATTTGTTTACAATGCTTACTCTTACTGAGACGCAGGTCAATGCACCGGCCGCCGAGGTAAACATATGATCCGCGACTCTCGGCGCCTCCAAAAACAGGTGACACAGCAACGCACTGTCGTGTGCCACTGTCGAATTACCACGTGTTACGGGCGAAATCAAATGCATCGCTAACAGGCAGCACAGCAAGCACAGGCAGCAAGCACAGGCAGCACAGCAAGCACAGGCAGCAAGCACAGGCAGCACAGCAAACACAGGCAGCACAGCAAGCACAGGCAGCACAGCAAGCACAGGCAGCAAGCACAGGCAGCACAGGCAGCAAGCACAGGCAGCACAGCAAGCACAGGCAGCAAGCAGAGGCAGCACAGCAAGCACAGGCAGCAAGCACAGGCAGCACAGCAAGCACAGGCAGCAAGCACAGGCAGCACAGGCAGCACAGCAAGCACAGGCAGCAAGCACAGGCAGCACAGCAAGGACAAGCAGCAAGCACAGGCAGCAAGCACAGGCAGCACAGGCAGCAAGCACAGGCAGCACAGCAAGCACAGGCAGCAAGCATAGGCAGCACAGCAAGCACAGGCATGTTAGAAACCCGCAAAATAGCTCGACGAGTTCGTTTTAGCGATTCTGGGGGAAGTGCAGAGGGGTCAAGCTCCGTCCTCTTTCCAACAGGCAAAGCCTGCTCCGATCTTCTGCGAGATTCACTCTCGCATTCGTTTACAATGCTTACTCTTACTGAGACGCAGGTCAATGCACCGGCCGCCGAGGTAAACATATGATCCGCGACTCTCGGCGCCTCCAAAAACAGGTGACACAGCAACGCACTGTCGTGTGCCACTGTCGAATTACCACGTGTTATGGGCGAAATCAAATGCATCGCTAACAGGCAGCACAGCAAGCACAGGCAGCAAGCACAGGCAGCACAGCAAGCACAGGCAGCAAGCACAGGCAGCACAGCAAACACAGGCAGCACAGCAAGCACAGGCAGCACAGCAAGCACAGGCAGCAAGCACAGGCAGCACAGGCAGCAAGCACAGGCAGCAAGCACAGGCAGCACAGCAAGCACAGGCAGCAAGCACAGGCAGCACAGGCAGCACAGCAAGCACAGGCAGCAAGCACAGGTAGCACAGGCAGCAAGCACAGGCAGCAAGCAAAGGCAGAACAGCAAACACAGACAGCACAGCAAGCACAGGCAGCAAGCACAGGCAACACAGCAAGCACAGCAGGCAAGCACAGGCAGCACAGCAAGCACAGGCAGCAAGCAAAGGCAGAACAGCAAGCACAGGCAGCAAGCACTGGCAGCACAGCAAGCACAGGCAGCAAGCACAGGCAGCACAGCAAACAAAGGCAGCACAGCAAGCACAGGCAGCAAGCACAGGCAGCAAGCAAAGGCAGCAAGCACAGGCAGCAAGCACAGGCAGCACAGCAAGCACAGGCAGCAAGCAAAGGCAGAACAGCAAACACAGACAGCACAGCAAGCACAGGCAGCAAGCACAGGCAGCAAGCACATGCAGCAAGCACAGGCAGCACAGCAAGCACAGGCAGCAAGCACAGGCAGCACAGCAAGCACAGGCAGCACAGCAAGCACAGGCAGCATGCACTGGCAGCACAGCAAGCACAGGCAGCAAGCACAGGCAGCACAGCAAACACAGGCAGCAAGCACAGGCAGCACAGCAAGCACAGGCAGCAAGCACAGGCAGCACAGCAAGCACAGGCAGCAAGCACAGGCAACACAGCAAGCACAGCAGGCAAGCACAGGCAGCACAGCAAGCACAGGCAGCAAGGACAGGCATGTTAGAAACCCGCAAAATAGCTCGACGAGATGTGCTCGTTTTAGCGATTCTGGGGGAAGTGCAGAGGGGTAAAGCTCCGTCCTCTTTCCAACAGGCAAAGCCTGCTCCGATCTTCTGCGAGATTCACTCTCGCATTTGTTTACAATGCTTACTCTTACTGAGACGCAGGTCAATGCACCGGCCGTCGACGTAAACATATGATCCGCGACTCTCGGCGCCTCCAAAAACAGATGACACAGCAACGCACTGTCGTGTGCCACTGTCGAATTGCCGCGTGTTATGGGCGAAATCAAATGCATCGCTAACAGGCAGCAGAGCAAGCACAGCAAGCATAGGCAGCAAGCACAGGCAGCACAGCAAGCACAGGCAGCAAGCACAGGCAGCACAGCAAGCACAGGCAGCACAGCAAGCACAGGCAGCAAGCACAGGCAGCACAGAAAGCACAGGCAGCACAGCAAGCACAAACAGCAAGCATAGGCAGCACAGCAAGCACAGGCAGCATAGCAAGCACAGGCAGCCCAAAAAGCACAGGCGGCACAGCAAGCACAGGCAGCAAGCACAGGCAGCAAGCAAAGGCAGCACAGCAAGCACAGGCAGCACAGCAAGCACATGCAGCAAGCACAGGCAGCACAGGCAGCAAGCAAAGGCAGCACAGGCAGCACAGTAAGCACAGACAGCAAGCACAGGCAGCACAGGCAGCACAGCAAGCACAGGCAGCAAGCACAAGCAGCAAGCACAAGCAGCACAGGCAGCACAGCAAGCACAGGCAGCAAGCACAGGCAGCAAGCACAGGCAGCACAGCAAGCACAGGCAGCAAGCACAGGCAGCACAGCATGCACAGGCAGCAAACACAGGCAGCAGAGCAAGCACAGGCAGCAAGCACCGGCAGCAAGCACAGGCAGCACAGCAAGCACAAACAGCAAGCACAGGCAGCACAGCAAGCACAGGCAGCAAGCACAGGCAGCATAGCAAGCACAGGCAGCACAACAAGCACAGGCGGCACAGCAAGCACAGGCAGCAAGCACAGGCAGCAAGCAAAGGCAGCACAGCAAGCACAGGCAGCAAGCACAGGCAGCACAGCAAGCACACGCAGCGCAGCAAGCACAGGCAGCAAGCACAGGCAGCACAGCAAGCACAGGCAGCAAGCACAGGCAGCACAGCAAGCACAGGCAGCAAGCACAGGCAGCACATCAAGCACAGGCAGCACAGCAAGCACAAACAGCAAGCATAGGCAGCACAGCAAGCACAGGCAGCATAGCAAGCACAGGCAGCCCAAAAAGCACAGGCGGCACAGCAAGCACAGGCAGCAAGCACAGGCAGCAAGCAAAGGCAGCACAGCAAGCACAGGCAGCACAGCAAGCACATGCAGCAAGCACAGGCAGCACAGGCAGCAAGCACAGGCAGCAAGCAAAGGCAGCACAGGCAGCACAGTAAGCACAGACAGCAAGCACAGGCAGCACAGGCAGCACAGCAAGCACAGGCAGCAAGCACAAGCAGCAAGCACAAGCAGCACAGGCAGCACAGCAAGCACAGGCAGCACAGCAAGCACAGGCAGCACAGCAGCACAGGCAGCACAGCAAGCACAGGCAGCAAGCACAGGCAGCACAGCAAGCACAGGCAGCACAGGCAGCACAGCAAGCACACGCAGCGCAGCAAGCACAGGCAGCAAGCACAGGCAGCACAGCAAGCACAGGCAGCAAGCACAGGCAGCACAAGCAGCACAGGCAGCACAGCAAGCGCAGGCAGCAAGCACTGGCAGCAAGCACAGGCAGCAAGCACAGACAGCACAGCATGCACAGGCAGCAAGCACAGGCAGCACATCAAGCACAGACAGCACAGCAAGCACAGGCAGCAAGCACAAGCAGCACAGCAAGCACAGGCAACAAGCACAGGCAGCTCAGGCAGCACAGCAAGCACAGGCAGCACAGCAAGCACAGGCAGCACAGCAAGCACAGGCAGCAAGCACAGGCAGCAAGCACAGGCAGCACAGCAAGCACAGGCAGCGTGCACAGGCAGCATAGCAAGCACAGCAAGCACAGGCAGCAAGCACAGGCAGCACAGCAAGCACAGGCAGCAAGCACAGGCAGCACAGCAAGCACAGCAAGCACAAACAGCAAGCATAGGCAGCACAGCAAGCACAGGCAGCAAGCACAGGCAGCACAGCAAGCACAAACAGCAAGCATAGGCAGCACAGCAAGCACAGGCAGCAAGCACAGGCAGCACAGCAAGCACAAACAGCAAGCATAGGCAGCACAGCAAGCACAGGCAGCAAGCACAGGCAGCACAGCAAGCACAAACAGCAAGCACAGGCGGCACAGCAAGCACAGGCAGCAAGCACAGGCAGCACAGCAAGCACAGGCAGGAGGAACAGGCAGCACAGCAAGCACAGGCAGCAAACAAAGGCAGCACAGCAAGCACAGGCAGCAAGCACAGGCAGCACAGCAAGCACAGGCAGCAAACACAGGCAGCACAGCTAGCACAGGCAGCAAGCACAGGCAGCACAGCAAGCACAAACAGCAAGCACAGGCAGTACAGCAAGCACAGGCAGCAAGCACAGGCAGCATAGCAAGCACAGCAAGCACAGGCAGCACAACAAGCACAGGCGGCACAGCAAGCACAGGCAGCAAGCAAAGGCAGCACAGCAAGCACAGGCAGCACACCAAGCACAGGCAGCAAGCACAGGCAGCAAGCACAGGCAGCACAGCAAGCACAGGCAGCAAGCACAGGCAGCACAGCAAGCACAGGCAGCAAGCACAGGCAGCATAGGCAGCACAGCGAGCACAGGCAGCACAGCAAGCACAGGCAGCAAGCACAGGCAGCACAGCAAGCACAGGCAGCAAGCACAGGCAGCAAGCACAGGCAGCAAGCACAGGCAGCACAGGCAGCACAGCAAGCACAGGCAGCACAGCAAGCACAGGCAGCAAGCACAGGCAGCAAGCACAGGCAGCAAGCACAGGCAGCAAGCACAGGCAGCACTGCAAGCACAGGCTGCAAGCACAGGCAGCAATCACAGGCAGCACAGCAAGCACAGGCAGCATAGCAAGTACAGCAAGCACTGGCAGCAAGCACAGGCAGCACAGCAAGCACAGGCAGCAAGCACAGGCAGCACAGCAAGCACAGGCAGCAAGCACAGGCAGCACAGCAAGCACAGGCAGCACAGCAAGTACAGGCAGCAAGCACAGGCAGCACAGCAAGCACAGGCAGCAAACACAGGCAGCACAGCAAGCACAGGCAGCACAGCAAGCACATGCAGCAAGTACAGGCAGCACAGCAAGCACAGGCAGCAAGCACAGGCAGCAAGCACAGGCAGCACAGCAAGCAGCGGCAGCAAGCACAGGCAGCACAGCAAGCACAGGCAGCACACCAAGCACAGGCAGCAAGCACAGGCAGCACAGCAAGCAGAGGCAGCAAGCACTGGCAGCACTGCAAGCGCAGGCAGCACAGCAAGCACAGGCAGCAAGCACAGGCAGCACAGCAAGCACAGGCAGCAAGCACAGGCAGCACAGCAAGCACAGGCAGCAAACACAGGCAGCACAGCAAGCACAGGCAGCAAGCACAGGTAGCACAGCAAGCACAGGCAGCACAGCAAGCACAGGCAGCACAGCAAGGACAGGCAGCAAGCACAGGCAGCACAGCAAGCACAGCAAGCACAGGCAGCACAGCAAGCACAGGCAGCACAGCAAGCAGAGGCAGCAAGCACAGGCAGCACAGGCAGCACAGCAAGCACAGGCAGCAAGCACAGGCAGCACAGCAAGCACAGGCAGCAAGCACAGGCAACACAGCAAGCACAGCAGGCAAGCACAGGCAGCACAGCAAGCACAGGCAGCAAGCACTGGCAGCACAGCAAGCACAGGCAGCACACCAAGCACAGGTGAGCACAGCAAGCACAGCAATCACAGGCAGCAAGCACTGGCAGCACAGCAAGCACAGGCAGCAAGCACAGGCAGCACAGCAAGCACAGGGAGCACACCAAGCACAGGCAGCACAGCAAACACAGGCAGCACAGCAAGCACAGGCAGCAAGCACAGGCAGCAAGCACAGGCAGCACAGCACGCACAGGCAGCACAGCAAACACAGGCAGCACAGCAAGAACAGGCAGCAAGCACAGGCAGCACAGCAAGCACAGGCAGCAAACACAGGCAGCACTGCAAGCACAGGCAGCACAGCAAACACAGGCAGCACAGCAAGCACAGGCAGCAAGCACAGGCAGCACAGGCAGCACAGCAAGCACAGGCAGCAAGCACAGGCAGCACAGCAAGCACAGGCAGCAAGCACAGGCAGCACAGCAAGCACAGGCATGTTAGAAACCCGCAAAATAGCTCGACGAGTTCGTTTTAGCGATTCTGGGTGAAGTGCAGAGGGGTCAATCTCCGTCCTCTTTCCAACAGGCAAAGCCTGCTCCGATCTTCTGCGAGATTCACTCTCGCATTTGTTTACAATGCTTACTCTTACTGAGACGCAGGTCAATGCACCGGCCGCCGAGGTAAACATATGATCCGCGACTCTCGGCGCCTCCAAAAACAGATGACACAGCAACGCACTGTCGTGTGCCACTGTCGAATTACCACGTGTTATGGGCGAAATCAAATGCATCGCTAACAGGCAGCACAGCAAGCACAGGCAGCAAGCACAGGCAGCACAGCAAGCACAGGCAGCAAGCACAGGCAGCACAGCAAGCACAGGCATGTTAGAAACCCGCAAAATAGCTCGACGAGTTCGTTTTAGCGATTCTGGGTGAAGTGCAGAGGGGTCAATCTCCGTCCTCTTTCCAACAGGCAAAGCCTGCTCCGATCTTCTGCGAGATTCACTCTCGCATTTGTTTACAATGCTTACTCTTACTGAGACGCAGGTCAATGCACCGGCCGCCGAGGTAAACATATGATCCGCGACTCTCGGCGCCTCCAAAAACAGATGACACAGCAACGCACTGTCGTGTGCCACTGTCGAATTACCACGTGTTATGGGCGAAATCAAATGCATCGCTAACAGGCAGCACAGCAAGCACAGGCAGCAAGCACAGGCAGCACAGCAAGCACAGGCAGCAAGCACAGGCAGCACAGCAAACACAGGCAGCACAGCAAGCACAGGCAGCACAGCACAGGCAGCACAGCAAGCACAGGCAGCAAGCACAGGCAGCACAGCAAGCACAGGCAGCAAGCACAGGCAGCACAGGCAGCAAGCACAGGCAGCAAGCACAGGCAGCACAGCAAGCACAGGCAGCATAGCAAGTACAGCAAGCACTGGCAGCAAGCACAGGCAGCACAGCAAGCACAGGCAGCAAGCACAGGCAGCACAGCAAGCACAGGCAGCAAGCACAGGCAGCACAGCAAGCACAGGCAGCAAGCACAGGCAGCAGAGCAAACACAGGCAGCACAGCAAGCACAGGCAGCAAGCACAGGCAGCACAGCAAGCACAGGCAGCACAGCAAGCACAGGCATGTTAGAAACCCGCAAAATAGCTCGACGAGATGTGTTCGTTTTAGCGATTCTGGGGGAAGTGCAGAGGGGTAAAGCTCCGTCCTCTTTCCAACAGGTAAAGCCTGCTCCGATCTTCTGCGAGATTCACTCTCGCATTTGTTTACAATGCTTACTCTTACTGAGACGCAGGTCAATGCACCGGCCGTCGACGTAAACATATGATCCGCGACTCTCGGCGCCTCCAAAAACAGGTGACACAGCAACGCACTGTCGTGTGCCACTGTCGAATTGCCGCGTGTTATGGGCGAAATGCAATGCATCGCTAACAGGCAGCACAGCAAGCACAGCAAGCATAGGCAGCACAGCACAGGCAGCACAGCAAGCACAGGCAGCAAGCACAGCAAGCACAGGCAGCAAGCACAGGCAGCAAGCACAGGCAGCAAGCACAGGCAGCACTGCAAGCACAGGCAGCAAGTACAGGCAGCACAGCAAGCACAGGCAGCAAGCACAGGCAGCACAGCAAGCACAGGCAGCATAGCAAGTACAGCAAGCACAGGCAGCAAGCACAGGCAGCAAGCACAGGCAGCACAGCAAGCACAGGCAGCAAGCACAGGCAGCAAGCACAGGCAGCACAGCAAGCACAGGCAGCAAGCACAGGCAGCACAGCAAGCACAGGCAGCAAGCACAGGCAGCATAGGCAGCACAGCGAGCACAGGCAGCACAGCAAGCACAGGCAGCAAGCACAGGCAGCACAGCAAGCACAGGCAGCAAGCACAGGCAGCACAGGCAGCACAGCAAGCACAGGCAGCAAGCACAGGCAGCACAGCAAGCACAGGCAGCAAACACAGGCAGCACAGCAAGCACAGACAGCAAGCACAGACAGCAAGCACAGGCAGCACAGCAAGCACAGGCAGCAAGCACAGGCAGCAAGCACAGGCAGCAAGCACAGGCAGCACAGGCAGCACAGCAAGCACAGGCAGCAAGCACAGGCAGCAAGCACAGGCAGCACAGCAAGCACAGGCAGCACTGCAAGCACAGGCAGCAAGCAGAGGCAGCACAGCAAGCACAGGCAGCAAGCACAGGCAGCACAGCAAGCACAGGCAGCAAGCACAGGCAGCACAGGCAGCACAGCAAGCACAGGCAGCAAGCACAGGCAGCACAGCAAGGACAGGCAGCAAGCACAGGCAGCAAGCACAGGCAGCACAGGCAGCAAGCACAGGCAGCACAGCAAGCACAGGCAGCAAGCAAAGGCAGCACAGCAAGCACAGGCAGCACAGCAAGCACAGGCAGCACAGCAAGCACAGGCAGCACAGCAAGCACAGGCAGCAAGCACAGGCAGCGCAGCAAGCACAGGCAGCACAGCAAGCACAGGCAGCAAGCACAGGCAGCACAGCAAGCACAGGCAGCACAGCAAACACAGGCAACACAGGAAGCACAGGCAGCAAGCACAGGCAGCACAGCAAACACAGGCAGCACAGCACAGGCAGCAAGCACAGGCAGCAAGCACAGGCAGCACTGCAAGCACAGGCAGCAAGCAAAGGCAGCACAGCAAGCACAGGCAGCAAGCACAGGCAGCACAGCAAGCACAGGCAGCAAGCACAGGCAGCACAGCAAGGACAGGCAGCAAGCACAGGCAGCACAACAAGCACAGGCAGCAAGCACAGGCAGCACAGCAAACACAGGCAGCAAGCACAGGCAGCACAGCAAGCACAGGCAGCAAGCACAGGCAGCAAGCACAGGCAACACAGCAAGCACAGCAGGCAAGCACAGGCAGCACAGCAAGCACAGGCAGCAAGCACAGGCATGTTAGAAACCCGCAAAATAGCTCGACGAGATGTGTTCGCTTTAGCGATTCTGGGGGAAGTGCAGAGGGGTAAAGCTCCGTCCTCTTTCCAACAGGCAAAGCCTGCTCCGATCTTCTGCGAGATTCACTCTCGCATTTGTTTACAATGCTTACTCTTACTGAGACGCAGGTCAATGCACCGGCCGCCGAGGTAAACATATGATCCGCGATTCTCGGCGCCTCCAAAAACCGGTGACACAGCAACGCACTGTCGTGTGCCACTGTCGAATTACCGCGTGTTATGGGCGAAATCAAATGCATCGCTAACAGTCAGCACAGCAAGCAAAGAAAGCACAGCAAGCATAGGCAGCACAGCACAGGCAGCACAGCAAGCACAGGCAGCACAGCAAGGACAGGCAGCAAGCACAGGCAGCACAGCAAGCACAGGCAGCACACCAAGCACAGGCAGCACAGCAAGCACAGGCAGCACAGTAAGCACAGGCAGCACAGCAAGCACAGGCAGCAAGCACAGGCAGCACAACAAGCACAGGCAGCAAGCACAGGCAGCACAGCAAGCACAGGCAGCACAGCAAACACAGGCAGCAAGCACAGGCAGCACAGCAAGCACAGGCAGCAAGCACAGGCAGCAAGCACAGGCAACACAGCAAGCACAGCAGGCAAGCACAGGCAGCACAGCAAGCACAGGCAGCAAGCACAGGCATGTTAGAAACCCGCAAAATAGCTCGACGAGATGTGTTCGCTTTAGCGATTCTGGGGGAAGTGCAGAGGGGTAAAGCTCCGTCCTCTTTCCAACAGGCAAAGCCTGCTCCGATCTTCTGCGAGATTCACTCTCGCATTTGTTTACAATGCTTACTCTTACTGAGACGCAGGTCAATGCACCGGCCGCCGAGGTAAACATATGATCCGCGATTCTCGGCGCCTCCAAAAACCGGTGACACAGCAACGCACTGTCGTGTGCCACTGTCGAATTACCGCGTGTTATGGGCGAAATCAAATGCATCGCTAACAGTCAGCACAGCAAGCAAAGAAAGCACAGCAAGCATAGGCAGCACAGCACAGGCAGCACAGCAAGCACAGGCAGCACAGCAAGGACAGGCAGCAAGCACAGGCAGCACAGCAAGCACAGGCAGCACACCAAGCACAGGCAGCACAGCAAGCACAGGCAGCACAGTAAGCACAGGCAGCACAGCAAGCACAGGCAGCAAACACAGGCAGCGCAGCAAGCACAGGCAGTACAGCAAGCACAGGCAGCAAGCACAGGCAGCACAGCAAGCACAGGCAGCACAGCAAGCACAGGCAGCACACCAAGCACAGGCAGCACAGCAAGCACAGGCAGCATGCACTGGCAGCACAGCAAGCACAGGCAGCACAGCAAACACAGGCAGCACAGCACAGGCAGCAAGCACAGGCAGCACTGCAAGCACAGGCAGCAAGCAGAGGCAGCACAGCAAGCACAGGCAGCAAGCACAGGGAGCACAGCAAGCACAGGCAGCAAGCACAGGCAGCACAGGCAGCACAGCAAGCACAGGCAGCAAGCACAGGCAGCACAGCAAGGACAGGCAGCAAGCACAGGCAGCAAGCACAGGCAGCACAGGCAGCAAGCACAGGCAGCACAGCAAGCACAGGCAGCAAGCATAGGCAGCACAGCAAGCACAGGCATGTTAGAAACCCGCAAAATAGCTCGACGAGTTCGTTTTAGCGATTCTGGGGGAAGTGCAGAGGGGTCAAGCTCCGTCCTCTTTCCAACAGGCAAAGCCTGCTCCGATCTTCTGCGAGATTCACTCTCGCATTTGTTTACAATGCTTACTCTTACTGAGACGCAGGTCAATGCACCGGCCGCCGAGGTAAACATATGATCCGCGACTCTCGGCGCCTCCAAAAACAGGTGACACAGCAACGCACTGTCGTGTGCCACTGTCGAATTACCACGTGTTATGGGCGAAATCAAATGCATCGCTAACAGGCAGCACAGCAAGCACAGGCAGCAAGCACAGGCAGCAAGCACAGGCAGCACAGCAAACACAGGCAGCACAGCAAGCACAGGCAGCACAGCAAGCACAGGCAGCAAGCACAGGCAGCACAGGCAGCAAGCACAGGCAGCAAGCACAGGCAGCACAGCAAGCACAGGCAGCAAGCACAGGCAGCACAGCACGCACAGGCAGCAAGCACAGGTAGCACAGGCAGCAAGCACAGGCAGCAAGCACAGGCAGCAATCACAGGCAGCACAGCAAGCACAGGCAGCATAGCAAGTACAGCAAGCACATGCAGCAAGCACAGGCAGCACAGCAAGCACAGGCAGCAAGCACAGGCAGCACAGCAAGCACAGGCAGCACAGCAAGCACAGGCAGCAAGCACAGGCAGCACAGCAAGCACAAACAGCAAGCATAGGCAGCACAGCAAGCACAGGCAGCATAGCAAGCACAGGCAGCCCAAAAAGCACAGGCGGCACAGCAAGCACAGGCAGCAAGCACAGGCAGCAAGCAAAGGCAGCACAGCAAGCACAGGCAGCACAGCAAGCACATGCAGCAAGCACAGGCAGCACAGGCAGCAAGCACAGGCAGCAAGCAAAGGCAGCACAGGCAGCACAGTAAGCACAGACAGCAAGCACAGGCAGCACAGGCAGCACAGCAAGCACAGGCAGCAAGCACAAGCAGCAAGCACAAGCAGCACAGGCAGCACAGCAAGCACAGGCAGCACAGCAAGCACAGGCAGCACAGCAGCCCAGGCAGCACAGCAAGCACAGGCAGCAAGCACAGGCAGCACAGCAAGCACAGGCAGCACAGGCAGCACAGCAAGCACAGGCAGCAAGCACAGGCAGCACAGCAAGCACAGGCAGCACAGCAAGCACAGGCAGCACAAGCAGCACAGGCAGCACAGCAAGCGCAGGCAGCAAGCACAGGCAGCAAGCACAGGCAGCACAGCAAACACAGGCAGCACAGCAAGCACAGGCAGCAAGCACAGGCAGCACAGCAAGCACAGGCAGCAAGCACAGGCAGCACAGCAAACACAGGCAGCACAGCAAGCACAGGCAGCAAACACACTCAGCACAGCAAGCACAGGCAGCACAGCAAGCACAGGCAGCAAGCACAGGCATGTTAGAAACCCGCAAAATAGCTCGACGAGATGTGTTCGTTTTAGCGATTCTGGGGGAAGTGCAGAGGGGTCAAGCTCCGTCCTCTTTCCAACAGGCAAAGCCTGCTCCGATCTTCGGCGAGATTCACTCTCGCATTTGTTTACAATGCTTACTCTTACTGAGACGCAGGTCAATGCACCGGCCGCCGAGGTAAACATATGATCCGCGACTCTCGGCGCCTCCAAAAACAGGTGACACAGCAACGCACTGTCGTGTGCCACTGCCGAATTACCGCGTGTTTTGGGCGAAATCAAATGCATCGCTAACAGGTAGCACAGCAAGCACAGGCAGCACAGCAAGCACAGGCAGCAAGCACAGGCAGCACAGCAAGCACAGGCAGCAAGCACAGGCAGCACAGCAAGCACAGGCAGCAAGCACAGGCAGCACAACAAGCACAGGCAGCAAGCACAGGCAGCACAGGCAGCACAGCAAGCACTGGCAGCAAGCACAGGCAGCAAGCACAGACAGCACAGCATGCACAGGCAGCAAGCACAGGCAGCACATCAAGCACAGACAGCACAGCAAGCACAGGCAGCAAGCACAAGCAGCACAGCAAGCACAGGCAACAAGCACAGGCAGCTCAGGCAGCACAGCAAGCACAGGCAGCACAGCAAGCACAGGCAGCAAGCACAGGCAGCACAGCAAGCACAGGCAGCAAGCACAGGCAGCACAGCAAGCACAGGCAGCGTGCACAGGCAGCATAGCAAGCACAGCAAGCACAGGCAGCAAGCACAGGCAGCACAGCAAGCACAGGCAGCAAGCACAGGCAGCACAGCAAGCACAGCAAGCACAAACAGCAAGCATAGGCAGCACAGCAAGCACAGGCAGCAAGCACAGGCAGCACAGCAAGCACAAACAGCAAGCATAGGCAGCACAGCAAGCACAGGCAGCAAGCACAGGCAGCACAGCAAGCACAAACAGCAAGCATAGGCAGCACAGCAAGCACAGGCAGCAAGCACAGGCAGCACAGCAAGCACAAACAGCAAGCACAGGCGGCACAGCAAGCACAGGCAGCAAGCACAGGCAGCACAGCAAGCACAGGCAGGAGGAACAGGCAGCACAGCAAGCACAGGCAGCAAACAAAGGCAGCACAGCAAGCACAGGCAGCAAGCACAGGCAGCACAGCAAGCACAGGCAGCAAACACAGGCAGCACAGCTAGCACAGGCAGCAAGCACAGGCAGCACAGCAAGCACAAACAGCAAGCACAGGCAGTACAGCAAGCACAGGCAGCAAGCACAGGCAGCATAGCAAGCACAGGCAGCACAACAAGCACAGGCGGCACAGCAAGCACAGGCAGCAAGCAAAGGCAGCACAGCAAGCACAGGCAGCACACCAAGCACAGGCAGCAAGCACAGGCAGCAAGCACAGGCAGCACAGCAAGCACAGGCAGCAAGCACAGGCAGCACAGCAAGCACAGGCAGCAAGCACAGGCAGCATAGGCAGCACAGCGAGCACAGGCAGCACAGCAAGCACAGGCAGCAAGCACAGGCAGCACAGCAAGCACAGGCAGCAAGCACAGGCAGCAAGCACAGGCAGCAAGCACAGGCAGCACAGGCAGCACAGCAAGCACAGGCAGCACAGCAAGCACAGGCAGCAAGCACAGGCAGCACAGGCAGCAAGCACAGGCAGCAAGCACAGGCAGCACTGCAAGCACAGGCAGCAAGCACAGGTAGCAATCACAGGCAGCACAGCAAGCACAGGCAGCATAGCAAGTACAGCAAGCACTGGCAGCAAGCACAGGCAGCACAGCAAGCACAGGCAGCACAGCAAGCACATGCAGCAAGTACAGGCAGCACAGCAAGCACAGGCAGCAAGCACAGGCAGCAAGCACAGGCAGCACAGCAAGCAGCGGCAGCAAGCACAGGCAGCACAGCAAGCACAGGCAGCACACCAAGCACAGGCAGCAAGCACAGGCAGCACAGCAAGCAGAGGCAGCAAGCACTGGCAGCACTGCAAGCGCAGGCAGCACAGCAAGCACAGGCAGCAAGCACAGGCAGCACAGCAAGCACAGGCAGCAAGCACAGGCAGCACAGCAAGCACAGGCAGCAAACACAGGCAGCACAGCAAGCACAGGCAGCAAGCACAGGTAGCACAGCAAGCACAGGCAGCACAGCAAGCACAGGCAGCACAGCAAGGACAGGCAGCAAGCACAGGCAGCACAGCAAGCACAGGCAGCACAGCAAGCACAGGCAGCAAGCACAGGCAGCACAGCAAGCAGAGGCAGCAAGCACAGGCAGCACAGGCAGCACAGCAAGCACAGGCAGCAAGCACAGGCAGCACAGCAAGCACAGGCAGCAAGCACAGGCAACACAGCAAGCACAGCAGGCAAGCACAGGCAGCACAGCAAGCACAGGCAGCAAGCACTGGCAGCACAGCAAGCACAGGCAGCACACCAAGCACAGGTGAGCACAGCAAGCACAGCAATCACAGGCAGCAAGCACTGGCAGCACAGCAAGCACAGGCAGCAAGCACAGGCAGCACAGCAAGCACAGGGAGCACACCAAGCACAGGCAGCACAGCAAACACAGGCAGCACAGCAAGCACAGGCAGCAAGCACAGGCAGCAAGCACAGGCAGCACAGCACGCACAGGCAGCACAGCAAACACAGGCAGCACAGCAAGAACAGGCAGCAAGCACAGGCAGCACAGCAAGCACAGGCAGCAAACACAGGCAGCACTGCAAGCACAGGCAGCACAGCAAACACAGGCAGCACAGCAAGCACAGGCAGCAAGCACAGGCAGCACAGGCAGCACAGCAAGCACAGGCAGCAAGCACAGGCAGCACAGCAAGCACAGGCAGCAAGCACAGGCAGCACAGCAAGCACAGGCATGTTAGAAACCCGCAAAATAGCTCGACGAGTTCGTTTTAGCGATTCTGGGTGAAGTGCAGAGGGGTCAATCTCCGTCCTCTTTCCAACAGGCAAAGCCTGCTCCGATCTTCTGCGAGATTCACTCTCGCATTTGTTTACAATGCTTACTCTTACTGAGACGCAGGTCAATGCACCGGCCGCCGAGGTAAACATATGATCCGCGACTCTCGGCGCCTCCAAAAACAGATGACACAGCAACGCACTGTCGTGTGCCACTGTCGAATTACCACGTGTTATGGGCGAAATCAAATGCATCGCTAACAGGCAGCACAGCAAGCACAGGCAGCAAGCACAGGCAGCACAGCAAGCACAGGCAGCAAGCACAGGCAGCACAGCAAACACAGGCAGCACAGCAAGCACAGGCAGCACAGCAAGCACAGGCAGCAAGCACAGGCAGCACAGCAAGCACAGGCAGCAAGCACAGGCAGCACAGGCAGCAAGCACAGGCAGCAAGCACAGGCAGCACTGCAAGCACAGGCAGCAAGCACAGGCAGCAATCACAGGCAGCACAGCAAGCACAGGCAGCATAGCAAGTACAGCAAGCACTGGCAGCAAGCACAGGCAGCACAGCAAGCACAGGCAGCAAGCACAGGCAGCACAGCAAGCACAGGCAGCACAGCAAGCACAGGCAGCAAGCACAGGCAGCACAGCAAGCACAGGCAGCAAGCACAGGCAGCACAGCAAACACAGGCAGCACAGCAAGCACAGGCAGCAAGCACAGGCAGCACAGCAAGCACAGGCAGCACAGCAAGCACAGGCAGCACAGAAAGCACAGGCAGCAAGCACAGGCAGCACAGCAAGCACAGGCAGCAAGCACAGGCAGCACAGCAAGCACAGGCAGCACAGCAAGCACAGGGAGCAAGCACAGGCAGCACAGCAAACACAGGCAGCAAGCACAGGCAGCACAGCAAGCACAGGCAGCAATCACAGGCAGCACACCAAGCACAGGCAGCACAGCAAGCACAGGCAGCAAGCACAGCCAGCAAGCACAGGCAGCAAGCACAGCCAGCAAGCACAGGCAGCACAGCAAGCACAGGCAGCAAGCACAGGCAGCACAGCAAGCACAGGCAGCAAGCACAGGCAGCACAGCAAGCACAGGCAGCATGCACTGGCAGCACAGCAAGCACAGGCAGCATGCACTGGCAGCACAGCAAGCACAGGCAGCAAGCACAGGCAGCACAGCAAACACAGGCAGCAAGCACAGGCAGCACAGCAAGCACAGGCAGCAAGCACAGGCAGCAAGCACAGGCAACACAGCAAGCACAGCAGGCAAGCACAGGCAGTACAGCAAGCACAGGCAGCAAGCACAGGCATGTTAGAAACCCGCAAAATAGCTCGACGAGATGTGTTCGTTTTAGCGATTCTGGGGGAAGTGCAGAGGGGTAAAGCTCCGTCCTCTTTCCAACAGGCAAAGCCTGCTCCGATCTTCTGCGAGATTCACTCTCGCATTTGTTTACAATGCTTACTCTTACTGAGACGCAGGTCAATGCACCGGCCGTCGACGTAAACATATGATCCGCGACTCTCGGCGCCTCCAAAAACAGGTGACACAGCAACGCACTGTCGTGTGCCACTGTCGAATTGCCGCGTGTTATGGGCGAAATCCAATGCATCGCTAACAGGCAGCACAGCAAGCACAGCAAGCATAGGCAGCACAGCACAGGCAGCACAGCAAGCACAGGCAGCAAGCACAGCAAGCACAGGCAGCAAGCACAGGCAGCAAGCACAGGCAGCAAGCACAGGCAGCACTGCAAGCACAGGCAGCAAGTACAGGCAGCACAGCAAGCACAGGCAGCACAGCAAGCACAGGCAGCATAGCAAGTACAGCAAGCACAGGCAGCAAGCACAGGCAGCAAGCACAGGCAGCACAGCAAGCACAGGCAGCAAGCACAGGCAGCAAGCACAGGCAGCACAGCAAGCACAGGCAGCAAGCACAGGCAGCACAGCAAGCACAGGCAGCAAGCACAGGCAGCATAGGCAGCACAGCGAGCACAGGCAGCACAGCAAGCACAGGCAGCAAGCACAGGCAGCACAGCAAGTACAGGCAGCAAGCACAGGCAGCACAGGCAGCACAGCAAGCACAGGCAGCAAGCACAGGCAGCACAGCAAGCACAGGCAGCAAGCACAGGCAGCACAGGCAGCACAGCAAGCACAGGCAGCAAGCACAGGCAGCACAGCAAGCACAGGCAGCAAGCAGAGGCAGCACAGCAAGCACAGGCAGCAAGCACAGGCAGCACAGCAAGCACAGGCAGCAAGCACAGGCAGCCCAGGCAGCACAGCAAGCACAGGCAGCAAGCACAGGCAGCACAGCAAGGACAGGCAGCAAGCACAGGCAGCAAGCACAGGCAGCACAGGCAGCAAGCACAGGCAGCACAGCAAGCACAGGCAGCAAGCAAAGGCAGCACAGCAAGCACAGGCAGCACAGCAAGCACAGGCAGCAAGCACAGGCAGCACAGCAAGCACAGGCAGCAAGCACAGGCAGCGCAGCAAGCACAGGCAGCACAGCAAGCACAGGCAGCAAGCACAGGCAGCACAGCAAGCACAGGCAGCACAGCAAACACAGGCAGCACAGCACAGGCAGCAAGCACAGGCAGCACAGCAAACACAGGCAGCACAGCACAGGCAGCAAGCACAGGCAGCAAGCACAGGCAGCACTGCAAGCACAGGCAGCAAGCAAAGGCAGCACAGCAAGCACAGGCAGCAAGCACAGGCAGCACAGCAAGCACAGGCAGCAAGTACAGGCAGCACAGCAAGGACAGGCAGCAAGCACAGGCAGCACAACAAGCACAGGCAGCAAGCACAGGCAGCACAGCAAGCACAGGCAGCACAGCAAACACAGGCAGCAAGCACAGGCAGCACAGCAAGCACAGGCAGCAAGCACAGGCAGCAAGCACAGGCAACACAGCAAGCACAGCAGGCAAGCACAGGCAGCACAGCAAGCACAGGCAGCAAGCACAGGCATGTTAGAAACCCGCAAAATAGCTCGACGAGATGTGTTCGCTTTAGCGATTCTGGGGGAAGTGCAGAGGGGTAAAGCTCCGTCCTCTTTCCAACAGGCAAAGCCTGCTCCGATCTTCTGCGAGATTCACTCTCGCATTTGTTTACAATGCTTACTCTTACTGAGACGCAGGTCAATGCACCGGCCGCCGAGGTAAA
This sequence comes from Priocnemis perturbator, assembly GCA_963942575.1. Lineage (NCBI taxonomy): Eukaryota > Metazoa > Arthropoda > Insecta > Hymenoptera > Pompilidae > Priocnemis > Priocnemis perturbator. Next base: position 133,035 of record CAWWDK010000263.1, read on the forward strand.
TATATGATCCGCGATTCTCGGCGCCTCCAAAAACCGGTGACACAGCAACGCACTGTCGTGTGCCACTGTCGAATTACCGCGTGTTATGGGCGAAATCAAATGCATCGCTAACAGTCAGCACAGCAAGCAAAGAAAGCACAGCAAGCATAGGCAGCACAGCACAGGCAGCACAGCAAGCACAGGCAGCACAGCAAGGACAGGCAGCAAGCACAGGCAGCACAGCAAGCACAGGCAGCACAGCAAGCACAGGCAGCACAGTAAGCACAGGCAGCACAGCAAGCACAGGCAGCAAGCACAGGCAGCACAACAAGCACAGGCAGCAAGCACAGGCAGCACAGCAAGCACAGGCAGCACAGCAAACACAGGCAGCAAGCACAGGCAGCACAGCAAGCACAGGCAGCAAGCACAGGCAGCAAGCACAGGCAACACAGCAAGCACAGCAGGCAAGCACAGGCAGCACAGCAAGCACAGGCAGCATGCACAGGCATGTTAGAAACCCGCAAAATAGCTCGACGAGATGTGTTCGCTTTAGCGATTCTGGGGGAAGTGCAGAGGGGTAAAGCTCCGTCCTCTTTCCAACAGGCAAAGCCTGCTCCGATCTTCTGCGAGATTCACTCTCGCATTTGTTTACAATGCTTACTCTTACTGAGACGCAGGTCAATGCACCGGCCGCCGAGGTAAACATATGATCCGCGATTCTCGGCGCCTCCAAAAACCGGTGACACAGCAACGCACTGTCGTGTGCCACTGTCGAATTACCGCGTGTTATGGGCGAAATCAAATGCATCGCTAACAGTCAGCACAGCAAGCAAAGAAAGCACAGCAAGCATAGGCAGCACAGCACAGGCAGCACAGCAAGCACAGGCAGCACAGCAAGGACAGGCAGCAAGCACAGGCAGCACAGCAAGCACAGGCAGCACACCAAGCACAGGCAGCACAGCAAGCACAGGCAGCACAGTAAGCACAGGCAGCACAGCAAGCACAGGCAGCAAACACAGGCAGCGCAGCAAGCACAGGCAGCACAGCAAGCACAGGCAGCAAGCACAGGCAGCACAGCAAGCACAGGCAGCACACCAAGCACAGGCAGCACAGCAAGCACAGGCAGCATACACTGGCAGCACAGCAAGCACAGGCAGCACAGCAAACACAGGCAGCACAGCACAGGCAGCAAGCACAGGCAGCACAGCAAGCACAGGCAGCACTGCAAGCACAGGCAGCAAGCAGAGGCAGCACAGCAAGCACAGGCAGCAAGCACAGGCAGCACAGCAAGCACAGGCAGCAAGCACAGGCAGCACAGGCAGCACAGCAAGCACAGGCAGCAAGCACAGGCAGCACAGCAAGGACAGGCAGCAAGCACAGGCAGCAAGCACAGGCAGCACAGGCAGCAAGCACAGGCAGCACAGCAAGCACAGGCAGCAAGCATAGGCAGCACAGCAAGCACAGGCATGTTAGAAACCCGCAAAATAGCTCGACGAGTTCGTTTTAGCGATTCTGGGGGAAGTGCAGGGGGGTCAAGCTCCGTCCTCTTTCCAACAGGCAAAGCCTGCTCCGATCTTCTGCGAGATTCACTCTCGCATTTGTTTACAATGCTTACTCTTACTGAGACGCAGGTCAATGCACCGGCCGCCGAGGTAAACATATGATCCGCGACTCTCGGCGCCTCCAAAAACAGGTGACACAGCAACGCACTGTCGTGTGCCACTGTCGAATTACCACGTGTTATGGGCGAAATCAAATGCATCGCTAACAGGCAGCACAGCAAGCACAGGCAGCAAGCACAGGCAGCACAGCAAGCACAGGCAGCAAGCACAGGCAGCACAGCAAACACAGGCAGCACAGCAAGCACAGGCAGCACAGCAAGCACAGGCAGCAAGCACAGGCAGCACAGGCAGCAAGCACAGGCAGCAAGCACAGGCAGCACAGCAAGCACAGGCAGCAAGCACAGGCAGCACAGCACGCACAGGCAGCAAGCACAGGTAGCACAGGCAGCAAGCACAGGCAGCAAGCACAGGCAGCAATCACAGGCAGCACAGCAAGCACAGGCAGCATAGCAAGTACAGCAAGCACATGCAGCAAGCACAGGCAGCACAGCAAGCACAGGCAGCAAGCACAGGCAGCACAGCAAGCACAGGCAGCAAGCACAGGCAGCACAGCAAGCACAGGCAGCACAGCAAGCACAGGCAGCAAGCACAGGCAGCACAGCAAGCACAGGCAGCAAGCACAGGCAGCACAGCAAGCACAGGCAGCAAGCACAGGCAGAACAGCAAGCACAGGCAGCAAGCACAGGCAGCACAGCAAGCACAGGCAGCAAGCACAGGCAGCACAGCAAGGACAGGCAGCAAGCACAGGCAGCAAGCACAGGCAGCAAGCACAGGCAGCACAACAAGCACAGGCAGCAAGCACAGGCAGCACAGCAAGCACAGGCAGCAAGCACAGGCAGCACAGCAAACACAGGCAGCAAGCACAGGCAGCACAGCAAGCACAGGCAGCAAGCACAGGCAACACAGCAAGCACAGCAGGCAAGCACAGGCAGCACAGCAAGCACAGGCAGCAAGCACGGGCATGTTAGAAACCCGCAAAATAGCTCGACGAGATGTGTTCGCTTTAGCGATTTTGGGGGAAGTGCAGAGGGGTAAAGCTCCGACCTCTTTCCAACAGGCAAAGCCTGCTCCGATCTTCTGCGAGATTCACTCTCGCATTTGTTTACAATGCTTACTCTTACTGAGACGCAGGTCAATGCACCGGCCGCCGAGGTAAACATATGATCCGCGATTCTCGGCGCCTCCAAAAACCGGTGACACAGCAACGCACTGTCGTGTGCCACTGTCGAATTACCGCGTGTTATGGGCGAAATCAAATGCATCGCTAACAGGCAGCACTGCAAGCACAGGCAGCAAGCACAGGCAGCACAGCAAGCACAGGCAACAAGCACAGGCAGCACAGCAAGCACAGGCAGCATAGCAAGTACAGCAAGCACAGGCAGCAAGCACAGGCAGCAAGCACAGGCAGCACAGCAAGCACAGGCAGCAAGCACAGGCAGAACAGCAAACACAGGCAGCACAGCAAGCACAGGCAGCACAGCAAGCACAGGCAGCAAGCACAGGCAGCACAGCAAGCACAGGCAGCAAGCACAGGCAGCACAGCAAGCACAGGCAGCAAGCACAGGAAGCATAGGCAGCACTGCAAGCACAGGCAGCAAGCACAGGCAGCACAGCAAGCACAGGCAGCAAGCACAGGCAGCACAGCAAGCACAGGCAGCAAGCACAGGCAGCACAGCAAGCACAGGCAGCAAGCACAGGCAGCACAGGCAGCACAGCAAGCACAGGCAGCAAGCACAGGCAGCACAGCAGGGACAGGCAGCAAGCACAGGCAGCACAGCAAGCACAGGCAGCAAGCACAGGCAACACAGCAAGCACAGGCAGCAAGCACAGGCAGCACAGCAAGCACAGGCAGCAAACACAGGCAGCACAGCAAGCACAGACAGCAAGCACAGACAGCAAGCACAGGCAGCACAGCAAGCACAGGCAGCAAGCACAGGCAGCACAGGCAGCACAGCAAGCACAGGCAGCACAGCAAGTACAGCAAGCACAGGCAGCAAGCACAGGCAGCACAGCAAGCACAGGCATGTTAGAAACCCGCAAAATAGCTCGACGAGATGTGTTCGTTTTAGCGATTCTGGGAGAAGTGCAGAGGGGTAAAGCTCCGTCCTCTTTCCAACAGGCAAAGCCTGCTCCGATCTTCTGCGAGATTCACTCTCGCATTTGTTTACAATGCTTACTCTTACTGAGACGCAGGTCAATGCACCGGCCGCCGAGGTAAACATATGATTCGCGACTCTCGGCGCCTCCAAAAACAGGTGACACAGCAACGCATTGTCGCGTGCCACTGTCGAATTACCGCGTGTTATGGGCGAAATGAAATGCATCTCTAACAGGCAGCACAGCAAGCACAGGCAGCAAGCACAGGCAGCACAGCAAGCACAGGCAGCAAACACAGGCAGCACAGCAAGCACAGGCAGCAAACACAGGCAGCAAACACAGGCAGCGCAGCAAGCACAGGCAGCACAGCAAGCACAGGCAGCAAGCACAGGCAGCACAGCAAGCACAGGCAGCACAGCAAACACAGGCAACACAGGAAGCACAGGCAGCAAGCACAGGCAGCACAGCAAACACAGGCAGCACAGCACAGGCAGCAAGCACAGGCAGCAAGCACAGGCAGCACTGCAAGCACAGGCAGCAAGCAAAGGCAGCACAGCAAGCACAGGCAGCAAGCACAGGCAGCAAGCACAGGCAGCACAACAAGCACAGGCAGCAAGCACAGGCAGCACAGCAAGCACAGGCAGCACAGCAAACACAGGCAGCAAGCACAGGCAGCACAGCAAGCACAGGCAGCAAGCACAGGCAGCAAGCACAGGCAACACAGCAAGCACAGCAGGCAAGCACAGGCAGCACAGCAAGAACAGGCAGCAAGCACAGGCATGTTAGAAACCCGCAAAATAGCTCGACGAGATGTGTTCGCTTTAGCGATTCTGGGGGAAGTGCAGAGGGGTAAAGCTCCGTCCTCTTTCCAACAGGCAAAGCCTGCTCCGATCTTCTGCGAGATTCACTCTCGCATTTGTTTACAATGCTTACTCTTACTGAGACGCAGGTCAATGCACCGGCCGCCGAGGTAAACATATGATCCGCGATTCTCGGCGCCTCCAAAAACCGGTGACACTACAACGCACTGTCGTGTGCCACTGTCGAATTACCGCGTGTTATGGGCGAAATCAAATGCATCGCTAACAGTCAGCACAGCAAGCAAAGAAAGCACAGCAAGCATAGGCAGCACAGCACAGGCAGCACAGCAAGCACAGGCAGCACAGCAAGGACAGGCAGCAAGCACAGGCAGCACAGCAAGCACAGGCAGCACACCAAGCACAGGCAGCACAGCAAGCACAGGCAGCACAGTAAGCACAGGCAGCACAGCAAGCACAGGCAGCAAACACAGGCAGCGCAGCAAGCACAGGCAGCACAGCAAACACAGGCAACACAGGAAGCACAGGCAGCAAGCACAGGCAGCACAGCAAACACAGGCAGCACAGCACAGGCAGCAAGCACAGGCAGCACAGCAAGCACAGGCAGCACTGCAAGCACAGGCAGCAAGCAGAGGCAGCACAGCAAGCACAGGCAGCAAGCACAGGCAGCACAGCAAGCACAGGCAGCAAGCACAGGCAGCACAGGCAGCACAGCAAGCACAGGCAGCAAGCACAGGCAGCACAGCAAGGACAGGCAGCAAGCACAGGCAGCAAGCACAGGCAGCACAGGCAGCAAGCACAGGCAGCACAGCAAGCACAGGCAGCAAGCATAGGCAGCACAGCAAGCACAGGCATGTTAGAAACCCGCAAAATAGCTCGACGAGTTCGTTTTAGCGATTCTGGGGGAAGTGCAGAGGGGTCAAGCTCCGTCCTCTTTCCAACAGGCAAAGCCTGCTCCGATCTTCAGCGAGATTCACTCTCACATTTGTTTACAATGCTTACTCTTACTGAGACGCAGGTCAATGCACCGGCCGCCGAGGTAAACATATGATCCGCGACTCTCGGCGCCTCCAAAAACAGGTGACACAGCAACGCACTGTCGTGTGCCACTGTCGAATTACCACGTGTTATGGGCGAAATCAAATGCATCGCTAACAGGCAGCACAGCAAGCACAGGCAGCAAGCACAGGCAGCACAGCAAGCACAGGCAGCAAGCACAGGCAGCACAGCAAACACAGGCAGCACAGCAAGCACAGGCAGCACAGCAAGCACAGGCAGCAAGCACAGGCAGCACAGGCAGCAAGCACAGGCAGCAAGCACAGGCAGCACAGCAAACACAGGCAGCACAGCAAGCACAGGCAGCAAGCACAGGCAGCACAGCAAGCACAGGCAGCAAGCACAGGCAGCACAGGCAGCAAGCACAGGCAGCAAGCACAGGCAGCAAGCACAGGCAGCAATCACAGGCAGCACAGCAAGCACAGGCAGCATAGCAAGTACAGCAAGCACAGGCAGCAAGCACAGGCAGCACAGCAAGCAGAGGCAGCAAGCACAGGCAGCACAGCAAGCACAGGCAGCAAGCACAGGCAGCACAGCAAGCACAGGCAGCACAGCAAGCACAGGCAGCAAGCACAGGCAGCACAGCAAACACAGGCAGCACAGCAAGCACAGGCAGCAAGCACAGGCAGCTCAGCAAGCACAGGCAGCAAGCACAGGCAGCACAGCACAGGCAGCAAGCACAGGCAGCAAGCACAGGCAGCACAGCAAGCACAGGCAGCAAGCAAGCACAGGCAGCACAGCAAGCACAGGCAGCAAGCACAGGCAGCACAGCAAGCACAGGCAGCACAGCAAGCACAGGCAGCACACCAAGCACAGGCAGCACAGCAAGCACAGGCAGCATGCACTGGCAGCACAGCAAGCACAGGCAGCAAGCACAGGCAGCACAGCAAGCACAGCAGGCAAGCACAGGCAGCACAGCAAGCACAGGCAGCAAGCACAGGCATGTTAGAAACCCGCAAAATAGCTCGACGAGATGTGTTCGTTTTAGCGATTCTGGGGGAAGTGCAGAGGGGTAAAGGTCCGTCCTCTTTCCAACAGGCAAAGCCTGCTCCGATCTTCTGCGAGATTCACTCTCGCATTTGTTTACAATGCTTACTCTTACTGAGACGCAGGTCAATGCACCGGCCGCCGAGGTAAACATATGATCCGCGACTCTCGGCGCCTCCAAAAACAGGTGACACAGCAACGCATTGTCGCGTGCCACTGTCGAATTACCGCGTGTTATGGGCGAAATCAAATGCATCTCTAACAGGCAGCACAGCAAGCACAGGCAGCAAGCACAGGCAGCACAGCAAGCACAGGCAGCAAGCACCTTCAGCACAGCAAGCACAGGCAGCACACCAAGCACAGGCAGCACAGCAAGCACAGGCAGCAAGCACAGGCAGCAGAGCAAGCACAGGCAGCACAGCAAGCACAGGCAGCAAGCACAGGCAGCACAGCAAGCACAGGCAGCAAGCACAGGCAGCACAGCAAGCACAGGCAGCACACCAAGCACAGGCAGCACAGCAAGCACAGCAAGCACAGGCAGCAAGCACTGGCAGCACAGCAAGCACAGGCAGCAAGCACAGGCAGCACAGCAAACAAAGGCAGCACAGCAAGCACAGGCAGCAAGCACAGGCAGCACAGTAAGCACAGGCAGCACAGCAAGCACAGGCAGCAAACACAGGCAGCAAACACAGGCAGCGCAGCAAGCACAGGCAGCACAGCAAGCACAGGCAGCAAGCACAGGCAGCACAGCAAGCACAGGCAGCACAGCAAACACAGGCAACACAGGAAGAACAGGCAGCAAGCACAGGCAGCACAGCAAACACAGGCAGCACAGCACAGGCAGCAAGTACAGGCAGCACAGCAAGCACAGGCAGCAAGCACAGGCAGCACAGCAAGCACAGGCAGCAAGCACAGGCAGCACAGCAAACACAGGCAGCAAGCACAGGCAGCAAGCACAGGCAACACAGCAAGCACAGCAGGCAAGCACAGGCAGCACAGCAAGCACAGGCAGCAAGCACAGGCATGTTAGAAACCCGCAAAATAGCTCGTCGAGATGTGTTCGCTTTAGCGATTTTGGGGGAAGTGCAGAGGGGTAAAGCTCCGTCCTCTTTCCAACAGGCAAAGCCTGCTCCGATCTTCTGCGAGATTCACTCTCGCATTTGTTTACAATGCTTACTCTTACTGAGACGCAGGTCAATGCACCGGCCGCCGAGGTAAACATATGATCCGCGATTCTCGGCGCCTCCAAAAACCGGTGACACAGCAACGCACTGTCGTGTGCCACTGTCGAATTACCGCGTGTTATGGGCGAAATCAAATGCATCGCTAACAGGCAGCACTGCAAGCACAGGCAGCAAGCACAGGCAGCACAGCAAGCACAGGCAACAAGCACAGGCAGCACAGCAAGCACAGGCAGCATAGCAAGTACAGCAAGCACAGGCAGCAAGCACAGGCAGCAAGCACAGGCAGCACAGCAAGCACAGGCAGCAAGCACAGGCAGAACAGCAAACACAGGCAGCACAGCAAGCACAGGCAGCAAGCACAGGCAGCACAGCAAGCACAGGCAGCAAGCACAGGCAGCACAGCAAGCACAGGCAGCAAGCACAGGCAGCACAGCAAGCACAGGCAGCAAGCACAGGCAGCATAGGCAGCACTGCAAGCACAGGCAGCAAGCACAGGCAGCACAGCAAGCACAGGCAGCAAGCACAGGCAGCACAGCAAGCACAGGCAGCAAGCACAGGCAGCACAGCAAGCACAGGCAGCAAGCACAGGCAGCACAGCAGGGACAGGCAGCAAGCACAGGCAGCACAGCAAGCACAGGCAGCAAGCACAGGCAACACAGCAAGCACAGGCAGCAAGCACAGGCAGCAAACACAGGCAGCACAGCAAGCACAGACAGCAAGCACAGACAGCAAGCACAGGCAGCACAGCAAGCACAGGCAGCAAGCACAGGCAGCAAGCACAGGCAGCAAGCACAGGCAGCACAGGCAGCACAGCAAGTACAGCAAGCACAGGCAGCAAGCACAGGCAGCACAGCAAGCACAGGCATGTTAGAAACCCGCAAAATAGCTCGACGAGATGTGTTCGTTTTAGCGATTCTGGGAGAAGTGCAGAGGGGTAAAGCTCCGTCCTCTTTCCAACAGGCAAAGCCTGCTCCGATCTTCTGCGAGATTCACTCTCGCATTTGTTTACAATGCTTACTCTTACTGAGACGCAGGTCAATGCACCGGCCGCCGAGGTAAACATATGATCCGCGACTCTCGGCGCCTCCAAAAACAGGTGACACAGCAACGCATTGTCGCGTGCCACTGTCGAATTACCGCGTGTTATGGGCGAAATGAAATGCATCTCTAACAGGCAGCACAGCAAGCACAGGCAGCAAGCACAGGCAGCACAGCAAGCACAGGCAGCAAGCTCAGGCAGCACAGCAAGCACAGGCAGCAAACACAGGCAGCAAACACAGGCAGCGCAGCAAGCACAGGCAGCACAGCAAGCACAGGCAGCAAGCACAGGCAGCACAGCAAGCACAGGCAGCACAGCAAACACAGGCAACACAGGAAGCACAGGCAGCAAGCACAGGCAGCACAGCAAACACAGGCAGCACAGCACAGGCAGCAAGCACAGGCAGCAAGCACAGGCAGCACTGCAAGCACAGGCAGCACTGCAAGCACAGGCAGCAAGCAAAGGCAGCACAGCAAGCACAGGCAGCAAGCACAGGCAGCACAGCAAGCACAGGCAGCAAGCACAGGCAGCACAGCAAGGACAGGCAGCAAGCACAGGCAGCAAGCACAGGCAGCACAACAAGCACAGGCAGCAAGCACAGGCAGCACAGCAAGCACAGGCAGCACAGCAAACACAGGCAGCAAGCACAGGCAGCACAGCAAGCACAGGCAGCAAGCACAGGCAGCAAGCACAGGCAACACAGCAAGCACAGCAGGCAAGCACAGGCAGCACAGCAAGAACAGGCAGCAAGCACAGGCATGTTAGAAACCCGCAAAATAGCTCGACGAGATGTGTTCGCTTTAGCGATTCTGGGGGAAGTGCAGAGGGGTAAAGCTCCGTCCTCTTTCCAACAGGCAAAGCCTGCTCCGATCTTCTGCGAGATTCACTCTCGCATTTGTTTACAATGCTTACTCTTACTGAGACGCAGGTGAATGCACCGGCCGCCGAGGTAAACATATGATCCGCGATTCTCGGCGCCTCCAAAAACCGGTGACACTACAACGCACTGTCGTGTGCCACTGTCGAATTACCGCGTGTTATGGGCGAAATCAAATGCATCGCTAACAGTCAGCACAGCAAGCAAAGAAAGCACAGCAAGCATAGGCAGCACAGCACAGGCAGCACAGCAAGCACAGGCAGCACAGCAAGGACAGGCAGCAAGCACAGGCAGCACAGCAAGCACAGGCAGCACACCAAGCACAGGCAGCACAGCAAGCACAGGCAGCACAGTAAGCACAGGCAGCACAGCAAGCACAGGCAGCAAACACAGGCAGCGCAGCAAGCACAGGCAGCACAGCAAGCACAGGCAGCACAGCAAACACAGGCAACACAGGAAGCACAGGCAGCAAGCACAGGCAGCACAGCAAACACAGGCAGCACAGCACAGGCAGCAAGCACAGGCAGCACAGCAAGCACAGGCAGCACTGCAAGCACAGGCAGCAAGCAGAGGCAGCACAGCAAGCACAGGCAGCAAGCACAGGCAGCACAGCAAGCATAGGCAGCAAGCACAGGCAGCACAGGCAGCACAGCAAGCACAGGCAGCAAGTACAGGCAGCACAGCAAGGACAGGCAGCAAGCACAGGCAGCAAGCACAGGCAGCACAGGCAGCAAGCACAGGCAGCACAGCAAGCACAGGCAGCAAGCATAGGCAGCACAGCAAGCACAGGCATGTTAGAAACCCGCAAAATAGCTCGACGAGTTCGTTTTAGCGATTCTGGGGGAAGTGCAGAGGGGTCAAGCTCCGTCCTCTTTCCAACAGGCAAAGCCTGCTCCGATCTTCAGCGAGATTCACTCTCACATTTGTTTACAATGCTTACTCTTACTGAGACGCAGGTCAATGCACCGGCCGCCGAGGTAAACATATGATCCGCGACTCTCGGCGCCTCCAAAAACAGGTGACACAGCAACGCACTGTCGTGTGCCACTGTCGAAATACCACGTGTTATGGGCGAAATCAAATGCATCGCTAACAGGCAGCACAGCAAGCACAGGCAGCAAGCACAGGCAGCACAGCAAGCACAGGCAGCAAGCACAGGCAGCACAGCAAACACAGGCAGCACAGCAAGCACAGGCAGCACAGCAAGCACAGGCAGCAAGCACAGGCAGCACAGGCAGCAAGCACAGGCAGCAAGCACAGGCAGCACAGCAAACACAGGCAGCACAGCAAGCACAGGCAGCAAGCACAGGCAGCACAGCAAGCACAGGCAGCAAGCACAGGCAGCACAGGCAGCAAGCACAGGCAGCAAGCACAGGCAGCAAGCACAGGCAGCAATCACAGGCAGCACAGCAAGCACAGGCAGCATAGCAAGTACAGCAAGCACAGGCAGCAAGCACAGGCAGCACAGCAAGCAGAGGCAGCAAGCACAGGCAGCACAGCAAGCACAGGCAGCAAGCACAGGCAGCACAGCAAGCACAGGCAGCAAGCACAGGCAGCACAGCAAGCACAGGCAGCAAGCACAGGCAGCACAGCAAGCACAGGCAGCAAGCACAGGCAGCACAGCAAACACAGGCAGCACAGCAAGCACAGGCAGCAAGCACAGGCAGCTCAGCAAGCACAGGCAGCAAGCACAGGCAGCACAGCACAGGCAGCAAGCACAGGCAGCAAGCACAGGCAGCACAGCAAGCACAGGCAGCAAGCAAGCACAGGCAGCACAGCAAGCACAGGCAGCAAGCACAGGCAGCACAGCAAGCACAGGCAGCACAGCAAGCACAGGCAGCACACCAAGCACAGGCAGCACAGCAAGCACAGGCAGCATGCACTGGCAGCACAGCAAGCACAGGCAGCAAGCACAGGCAGCACAGCAAGCACAGCAGGCAAGCACAGGCAGCACAGCAAGCACAGGCAGCAAGCAAGCACAGGCAGCACAGCAAGCACAGGCAGCAAGCACAGGCAGCACAGCAAGCACAGGCAGCACAGCAAGCACAGGCAGCACACCAAGCACAGGCAGCACAGCAAGCACAGGCAGCATGCACTGGCAGCACAGCAAGCACAGGCAGCAAGCACAGGCAGCACAGCAAGCACAGCAGGCAAGCACAGGCAGCACAGCAAGCACAGGCAGCAAGCACAGGCATGTTAGAAACCCGCAAAATAGCTCGACGAGATGTGTTCGTTTTAGCGATTCTGGGGGAAGTGCAGAGGGGTAAAGCTCCGTCCTCTTTCCAACAGGCAAAGCCTGCTCCGATCTTCTGCGAGATTCACTCTCGCATTTGTTTACAATGCTTACTCTTACTGAGACGCAGGTCAATGCACCGGCCGCCGAGGTAAACATATGATCCGCGACTCTCGGCGCCTCCAAAAACAGGTGACACAGCAACGCATTGTCGCGTGCCACTGTCGAATTACCGCGTGTTATGGGCGAAATCAAATGCATCTCTAACAGGCAGCACAGCAAGCACAGGCAGCAAGCACAGGCAGCACAGCAAGCACAGGCAGCAAGCACCTTCAGCACAGCAAGCACAGGCAGCACACCAAGCACAGGCAGCACAGCAAGCACAGGCAGCAAGCACAGGCAGCAGAGCAAGCACAGGCAGCACAGCAAGCACAGGCAGCAAGCACAGGCAGCACAGCAAGCACAGGCAGCAAGCACAGGCAGCACAGCAAGCACAGGCAGCACAGCAAGCACCGCAAGCACAGGCAGCAAGCACTGGCAGCACAGCAAGCACAGGCAGCAAGCACAGGCAGCACAGCAAACAAAGGCAGCACAGCAAGCACAGGCAGCAAGCACAGGCAGCACAGTAAGCACAGGCAGCACAGCAAGCACAGGCAGCAAACACAGGCAGCAAACACAGGCAGCGCAGCAAGCACAGGCAGCACAGCAAGCACAGGCAGCACAGCAAGCACAGGCAGCAAACACAGGCAGCAAACACAGGCAGCGCAGCAAGCACAGGCAGCACAGCAAGCACAGGCAGCAAGCACAGGCAGCACAGCAAGCACAGGCAGCAAGCAAAGGCAGCACAGCAAGCACAGGCAGCAAGCACAGGCAGCACAGCAAGCACAGGCAGCAAGCACAGGCAGCACAGCAAGCACAGGCAGCAAGCACAGGCAGCACAGCAAGGACAGGCAGCAAGCACAGGCAGCAAGCACAGGCAGCACAACAAGCACAGGCAGCAAGCACAGGCAGCACAGCAAGCACAGGCAGCACAGCAAGCACAGGCAGCAAGCACAGGCAGCACAGCAAGCACAGGCAGCAAGCACAGGCAGCACAGCAAGCACAGGCAGCAAGCACAGGCAGCACAGCAAGCACAGGCAGCAAGCACAGGCAGCACAGCAAACACAGGCAGCACAGCAAGCACAGGCAGCTCAGCAAGCACAGGCAGCAAGCACAGGCAGCACAGCACAGGCAGCAAGCACAGGCAGCAAGCACAGGCAGCAAGCACAGGCAGCACAGCAAGCACAGGCAGCAAGCAAGCACAGGCAGCACAGCAAGCACAGGCAGCAAGCACAGGCAGCACAGCAAGCACAGGCAGCACAGCAAGCACAGGCAGCACACCAAGCACAGGCAGCACAGCAAGCACAGGCAGCATGCACTGGCAGCACAGCAAGCACAGGCAGCAAGCACAGGCAGCACAGCAAGCACAGCAGGCAAGCACAGGCAGCACAGCAAGCACAGGCAGCAAGCAAGCACAGGCAGCACAGCAAGCACAGGCAGCAAGCACAGGCAGCACAGCAAGCACAGGCAGCACAGCAAGCACAGGCAGCACACCAAGCACAGGCAGCACAGCAAGCACAGGCAGCATGCACTGGCAGCACAGCAAGCACAGGCAGCAAGCACAGGCAGCACAGCAAGCACAGCAGGCAAGCACAGGCAGCACAGCAAGCACAGGCAGCAAGCACAGGCATGTTAGAAACCCGCAAAATAGCTCGACGAGATGTGTTCGTTTTAGCGATTCTGGGGGAAGTGCAGAGGGGTAAAGCTCCGTCCTCTTTCCAACAGGCAAAGCCTGCTCCGATCTTCTGCGAGATTCACTCTCGCATTTGTTTACAATGTTTACTCTTACTGAGACGCAGGTCAATGCACCGGCCGCCGAGGTAAACATATGATCCGCGACTCTCGGCGCCTCCAAAAACAGGTGACACAGCAACGCATTGTCGCGTGCCACTGTCGAATTACCGCGTGTTATGGGCGAAATCAAATGCATCTCTAACAGGCAGCACAGCAAGCACAGGCAGCAAGCACAGGCAGCAAGCACCTTCAGCACAGCAAGCACAGGCAGCACACCAAGCACAGGCAGCACAGCAAGCACAGGCAGCAAGCACAGGCAGCAGAGCAAGCACAGGCAGCACAGCAAGCACAGGCAGCAAGCACAGGCAGCACAGCAAGCACAGGCAGCAAGCACAGGCAGCACAGCAAGCACAGGCAGCACAGCAAGCACCGCAAGCACAGGCAGCAAGCACTGGCAGCACAGCAAGCACAGGCAGCAAGCACAGGCAGCACAGCAAACAAAGGCAGCACAGCAAGCACAGGCAGCAAGCACAGGCAGCACAGTAAGCACAGGCAGCACAGCAAGCACAGGCAGCAAACACAGGCAGCAAACACAGGCAGCGCAGCAAGCACAGGCAGCACAGCAAGCACAGGCAGCACAGCAAGCACAGGCAGCAAACACAGGCAGCAAACACAGGCAGCGCAGCAAGCACAGGCAGCACAGCAAGCACAGGCAGCAAGCACAGGCAGCACAGCAAGCACAGGCAGCAAGCAAAGGCAGCACAGCAAGCACAGGCAGCAAGCACAGGCAGCACAGCAAGCACAGGCAGCAAGCACAGGCAGCACAGCAAGCACAGGCAGCAAGCACAGGCAGCACAGCAAGGACAGGCAGCAAGCACAGGCAGCAAGCACAGGCAGCACAACAAGCACAGGCAGCAAGCACAGGCAGCACAGCAAGCACAGGCAGCAAGCACAGGCAGCACAGCAAACACAGGCAGCAAGCACAGGCAGCAAGCACAGGCAACACAGCAAGCACAGCAGGCAAGCACAGGCAGCACAGCAAGCACAGGCAGCAAGCACAGGCATGTTAGAAACCCTCAAAATAGCTCGACGAGATGTGTTCGCTTTAGCGATTTTGGGGGAAGCGCAGAGGGGTAAAGCTCCGTCCTCTTTCCAACAGTCAAAGCCTGCTCCGATCTTCTGCGAGATTCACTCTCGCATTTGTTTACAATGCTTACTCTTACTGAGACGCAGGTCAATGCACCGGCCGCCGAGGTAAACATATGATCCGCGATTCTCGGCGCCTCCCAAAACCGGTGACACAGCAACGCACTGTCGTGTGCCACTGTCGAATTAGCGCGTGTTATGGGCGAAATCAAATGCATCGCTAACAGGCAGCACTGCAAGCACAGGCAGCAAGCACAGGCAGCACAGCAAGCACAGGCAACAAGCACAGGCAGCACAGCAAGCACAGGCAGCATAGCAAGTACAGCAAGCACAGGCAGCAAGCACAGGCAGCAAGCACAGGCAGCACAGCAAGCACAGGCAGCAAGCACAGGCAGAACAGCAAACACAGGCAGCACAGCAAGCACAGGCAGCAAGCACAGGCAGCACAGCAAGCACAGGCAGCAAGCACAGGCAGCACAGCAAGCACAGGCAGCAAGCACAGGCAGCACAGCAAGCACAGGCAGCAAGCACAGGCAGCATAGGCAGCACTGCAAGCACAGGCAGCAAGCACAGGCAGCACAGCAAGCACAGGCAGCAAGCACAGGCAGCACAGCAAGCACAGGCAGCAAGCACAGGCAGCACAGCAAGCACAGGCAGCAAGCACAGGCAGCACAGCAGGGACAGGCAGCAAGCACAGGCAGCACAGCAAGCACAGGCAGCAAGCACAGGCAACACAGCAAGCACAGGCAGCAAGCACAGGCAGCACAGCAAGCACAGGCAGCAAACACAGGCAGCACAGCAAGCACAGACAGCAAGCACAGACAGCAAGCACAGGCAGCACAGCAAGCACAGGCAGCAAGCACAGGCAGCAAGCACAGGCAGCAAGCACAGGCAGCACAGGCAGCACAGCAAGTACAGCAAGCACAGGCAGCAAGCACAGGCAGCACAGCAAGCACAGGCATGTTAGAAACCCGCAAAATAGCTCGACGAGATGTGTTCGTTTTAGCGATTCTGGGAGAAGTGCAGAGGGGTAAAGCTCCGTCCTCTTTCCAACAGGCAAAGCCTGCTCCGATCTTCTGCGAGATTCACTCTCGCATTTGTTTACAATGCTTACTCTTACTGAGACGCAGGTCAATGCACCGGCCGCCGAGGTAAACATATGATCCGCGACTCTCGGCGCCTCCAAAAACAGGTGACACAGCAATGCATTGTCGCGTGCCACTGTCGAATTACCGCGTGTTATGGGCGAAATGAAATGCATCTCTAACAGGCAGCACAGCAAGCACAGGCAGCAAGCACAGGCAGCACAGCAAGCACAGGCAGCAAGCACAGGCAGCACAGCAAGCACAGGCAGCAAACACAGGCAGCAAACACAGGCAGCGCAGCAAGCACAGGCAGCACAGCAAGAACAGGCAGCAAGCACAGGCAGCACAGCAAGCACAGGCAGCACAGCAAACACAGGCTACACAGGAAGCACAGGCAGCAAGCACAGGCAGCACAGCAAACACAGGCAGCACAGCACAGGCAGCAAGCACAGGCAGCAAGCACAGGCAGCACTGCAAGCACAGGCAGCAAGCACAGGCAGCACAGCAAGCACAGGCAGCAAGCACAGGCAGCACAGCAAGCACAGGCAGCACAGCAAACACAGGCAGCAAGCACAGGCAGCACAGCAAGCACAGGCAGCAAGCACAGGCAGCAAGCACAGGCAACACAGCAAGCACAGCAGGCAAGCACAGGCAGCACAGCAAGCACAGGCAGCAAGCACAGGCATGTTAGAAACCCGCAAAATAGCTCGACGAGATGTGTTCGCTTTAGCGATTCTGGGGGAAGTGCAGAGGGGTAAAGCTCCGTCCTCTTTCCAACAGGCAAAGCCTGCTCCGATCTTCTGCGAGATTCACTCTCGCATTTGTTTACAATGCTTACTCTTACTGAGACGCAGGTCAATGCACGGGCCGCCGAGGTAAACATATGATCCGCGATTCTCGGCGCCTCCAAAAACCGATGACACAGCAACGCACTGTCGTGTGCCACTGTCGAATTACCGCGTGTTATGGGCGAAATCAAATGCATCGCTAACAGTCAGCACAGCAAGCAAAGAAAGCACAGCAAGCATAGGCAGCACAGCACAGGCAACACAGCAAGCACAGGCAGCACAGCAAGGACAGGCAGCAAGCACAGGCAGCACAGCAAGCACAGGCAGCACACCAAGCACAGGCAGCACAGCAAGCACAGGCAGCACAGTAAGCACAGGCAGCACAGCAAGCACAGGCAGCAAACACAGGCAGCGCAGCAAGCACAGGCAGCACAGCAAGCACAGGCAGCACAGCAAACACAGGCAACACAGGAAGCACAGGCAGCAAGCACAGGCAGCACAGCAAACACAGGCAGCACAGCACAGGCAGCAAGCACAGGCAGCACAGCAAGCACAGGCAGCACTGCAAGCACAGGCAGCAAGCAGAGGCAGCACAGCAAGCACAGGCAGCAAGCACAGGCAGCACAGCAAGCACAGGCAGCAAGCACAGGCAGCACAGGCAGCACAGCAAGCACAGGCAGCAAGCACAGGCAGCACACCAAGGACAGGCAGCAAGCACAGGCAGCAAGCACAGGCAGCACAGGCAGCAAGCACAGGCAGCACAGCAAGCACAGGCAGCAAGCACAGGCAGCACAGCAAACACAGGCAGCACAGCACAGGCAGCAAGTACAGGCAGCACAGCAAGCACAGGCAGCAAGCACAGGCAGCACTGCAAGCACAGGCAGCAAGCAAAGGCAGCACAGCAAGCACAGGCAGCAAGCACAGGCAGCACAGCAAGCACAGGCAGCAAGCACAGGCAGCACAGCAAGGACAGGCAGCAAGCACAGGCAGCAAGCACAGGCAGCACAACAAGCACAGGCAGCAAGCACAGGCAGCACAGCAAGCACAGGCAGCAAGCACAGGCAGCACAGCAAACACAGGCAGCAAGCACAGGCAGCAAGCACAGGCAACACAGCAAGCACAGCAGGCAAGCACAGGCAGCACAGCAAGCACAGGCAGCAAGCACAGGCATGTTAGAAACCCGCAAAATAGCTCGACGAGATGTGTTCGCTTTAGCGATTTTGGGGGAAGTGCAGAGGGGTAAAGCTCCGTCCTCTTTCCAACAGACAAAGCCTGCTCCGATCTTCTGCGAGATTCACTCTCGCATTTGTTTACAATGCTTACTCTTACTGAGACGCAGGTCAATGCACCGGCCGCCGAGGTAAACATATGATCCGCGATTCTCGGCGCCTCCAAAAACCGGTGACACAGCAACGCACTGTCGTGTGCCACTGTCGAATTACCGCGTGTTATGGGCGAAATCAAATGCATCGCTAACAGGCAGCACTGCAAGCACAGGCAGCAAGCACAGGCAGCACAGCAAGCACAGGCAACAAGCACAGGCAGCACAGCAAGCACAGGCAGCATAGCAAGTACAGCAAGCACAGGCAGCAAGCACAGGCAGCAAGCACAGGCAGCACAGCAAGCACAGGCAGCAAGCACAGGCAGAACAGCAAACACAGGCAGCACAGCAAGCACAGGCAGCAAGCACAGGCAGCACAGCAAGCACAGGCAGCAAGCACAGGCAGCACAGCAAGCACAGGCAGCAAGCACAGGCAGCACAGCAAGCACAGGCAGCAAGCACAGGCAGCATAGGCAGCACTGCAAGCACAGGCAGCAAGCACAGGCAGCACAGCAAGCACAGGCAGCAAGCACAGGTAGCACAGCAAGCACAGGCAGCAAGCACAGGCAGCACAGCAAGCACAGGCAGCAAGCACAGGCAGCACAGCAGGGACAGGCAGCAAGCACAGGCAGCACAGCAAGCACAGGCAGCAAGCACAGGCAACACAGCAAGCACAGGCAGCAAGCACAGGCAGCACAGCAAGCACAGGCAGCACAGCAAGCACAGGCAGCAAACACAGGCAGCACAGCAAGCACAGACAGCAAGCACAGACAGCAAGCACAGGCAGCACAGCAAGCACAGGCAGCAAGCACAGGCAGCAAGCACAGGCAGCAAGCACAGGCAGCACAGGCAGCACAGCAAGTACAGCAAGCACAGGCAGCAAGCACAGGCAGCACAGCAAGCACAGGCATGTTAGAAACCCGCAAAATAGCTCGACGAGATGTGTTCGTTTTAGCGATTCTGGGAGAAGTGCAGAGGGGTAAAGCTCCGTCCTCTTTCCAACAGGCAAAGCCTGCTCCGATCTTCTGCGAGATTCACTCTCGCATTTGTTTACAATGCTTACTCTTACTGAGACGCAGGTCAATGCACCGGCCGCCGAGGTAAACATATGATCCGCGACTCTCGGCGCCTCCAAAAACAGGTGACACAGCAATGCATTGTCGCGTGCCACTGTCGAATTACCGCGTGTTATGGGCGAAATGAAATGCATCTCTAACAGGCAGCACAGCAAGCACAGGCAGCAAGCACAGGCAGCACAGCAAGCACAGGCAGCAAGCACAGGCAGCACAGCAAGCACAGGCAGCAAACACAGGCAGCAAACACAGGCAGCGCAGCAAGCACAGGCAGCACAGCAAGAACAGGCAGCAAGCACAGGCAGCACAGCAAGCACAGGCAGCACAGCAAACACAGGCTACACAGGAAGCACAGGCAGCAAGCACAGGCAGCACAGCAAACACAGGCAGCACAGCACAGGCAGCAAGCACAGGCAGCAAGCACAGGCAGCACTGCAAGCACAGGCAGCAAGCACAGGCAGCACAGCAAGCACAGGCAGCAAGCACAGGCAGCACAGCAAGCACAGGCAGCACAGCAAACACAGGCAGCAAGCACAGGCAGCACAGCAAGCACAGGCAGCAAGCACAGGCAGCAAGCACAGGCAACACAGCAAGCACAGCAGGCAAGCACAGGCAGCACAGCAAGCACAGGCAGCAAGCACAGGCATGTTAGAAACCCGCAAAATAGCTCGACGAGATGTGTTCGCTTTAGCGATTCTGGGGGAAGTGCAGAGGGGTAAAGCTCCGTCCTCTTTCCAACAGGCAAAGCCTGCTCCGATCTTCTGCGAGATTCACTCTCGCATTTGTTTACAATGCTTACTCTTACTGAGACGCAGGTCAATGCACGGGCCGCCGAGGTAAACATATGATCCGCGATTCTCGGCGCCTCCAAAAACCGGTGACACAGCAACGCACTGTCGTGTGCCACTGTCGAATTACCGCGTGTTATGGGCGAAATCAAATGCATCGCTAACAGTCAGCACAGCAAGCAAAGAAAGCACAGCAAGCATAGGCAGCACAGCACAGGCAGCACAGCAAGCACAGGCAGCACAGCAAGGACAGGCAGCAAGCACAGGCAGCACAGCAAGCACAGGCAGCACACCAAGCACAGGCAGCACAGCAAGCACAGGCAGCACAGTAAGCACAGGCAGCACAGCAAGCACAGGCAGCAAACACAGGCAGCGCAGCAAGCACAGGCAGCACAGCAAGCACAGGCAGCACAGCAAACACAGGCAACACAGGAAGCACAGGCAGCAAGCACAGGCAGCACAGCAAACACAGGCAGCACAGCACAGGCAGCAAGCACAGGCAGCACAGCAAGCACAGGCAGCACTGCAAGCACAGGCAGCAAGCAGAGGCAGCACAGCAAGCACAGGCAGCAAGCACAGGCAGCACAGCAAGCACAGGCAGCAAGCACAGGCAGCACAGGCAGCACAGCAAGCACAGGCAGCAAGCACAGGCAGCACACCAAGGACAGGCAGCAAGCACAGGCAGCAAGCACAGGCAGCACAGGCAGCAAGCACAGGCACCACAGCAAGCACAGGCAGCAAGCATAGGCAGCACAGCAAGCACAGGCATGTTAGAAACCCGCAAAATAGCTCGACGAGTTCGTTTTAGCGATTCTGGGGGAAGTGCAGAGGGGTCAAGCTCCGTCCTCTTTCCAACAGGCAAAGCCTGCTCCGATCTTCAGCGAGATTCACTCTCGCATTTGTTTACAATGCTTACTCTTACTGAGACGCAGGTCAATGCACCGGCCGCCGAGGTAAACATATGATCCGCGACTCTCGGCGCCTCCAAAAACAGGTGACACAGCAACGCACTGTCGTGTGCCACTGTCGAATTACCACGTGTTATGGGCGAAATCAAATGCATCGCTAACAGGCAGCACAGCAAGCACAGGCAGCACAGCAAGCACAGGCAGCAAGCACAGGCAGCACAGCAAACACAGGCAGCACAGGCAGCAAGCACAGGCAGCACAGCAAGCACAGGCAGCAAGCACAGGCAGCACAGGCAGCAAGCACAGGCAGCAAGCACAGGCAGCACAGCAAACACAGGCAGCACAGCAAGCACAGGCAGCAAGCACAGGCAGCACAGCAAGCACAGGCAGCAAGCACAGGCAGCACAGGCAGCAAGCACAGGCAGCAAGCACAGGCAGCAAGCACAGGCAGCAATCACAGGCAGCACAGCAAGCACAGGCAGCATAGCAAGTACAGCAAGCACAGGCAGCAAGCACAGGCAGCACAGCAAGCACAGGCAGCAAGCACAGGCAGCACAGCAAGCACAGGCAGCAAGCACAGGCAGCACAGCAAGCACAGGCAGCAAGCACAGGCAGCACAGCAAGCACAGGCAGCAAGCACAGGCAGCACAGCAAGCACAGGCAGCAAGCACAGGCAGCATAGCAAGTACAGCAAGCACAGGCAGCAAGCACAGGCAGCACAGCAAGCACAGGCAGCAAGCACAGGCAGCACAGCAAGCACAGGCAGCAAGCACAGGCAGCACAGCAAGCACAGGCAGCAAGCACAGGCAGCACAGCAAGCACAGGCAGCAAGCACAGGCAGCACAGCAAGCACAGGCAGCAAGCACAGGCAGCACAGCAAGCACAGGCAGCACAGCAAGCACAGGCAGCACAGCAAGCACAGGCAGCAAGCACAGGCAGCACAGCAAGCACAGGCAGCAAGCACAGGCAGCACAGCAAACACAGGCAGCACAGCAAGCACAGGCAGCAAGCACAGGCAGCTCAGCAAGCACAGGCAGCAAGCACAGGCAGCACAGCACAGGCAGCAAGCACAGGCAGCAAGCACAGGCAGCACAGCAAGCACAGGCAGCAAGCAAGCACAGGCAGCACAGCAAGCACAGGCAGCAAGTACAGGCAGCACAGCAAGCACAGGCAGCACACCAAGCACAGGCAGCACAGCAAGCACAGGCAGCATGCACTGGCAGCACAGCAAGCACAGGCAGCAAGCACAGGCAGCACAGCAAGCACAGCAGGCAAGCACAGGCAGCACAGCAAGCACAGGCAGCAAGCACAGGCATGTTAGAAACCCGCAAAATAGCTCGACGAGATGTGTTCGTTTTAGCGATTCTGGTGGAAGTGCAGAGGGGTAAAGCTCCGTCCTCTTTCCAACAGGCAAAGCCTGCTCCGATCTTCTGCGAGATTCACTCTCGCATTTGTTTACAATGCTTACTCTTACTGAGACGCAGGTCAATGCACCGGCCGCCGAGGTAAACATATGATCCGCGACTCTCGGCGCCTCCAAAAACAGGTGACACAGCAACGCATTGTCGCGTGCCACTGTCGAATTACCGCGTGTTATGGGCGAAATCAAATGCATCTCTAACAGGCAGCACAGCAAGCACAGGCAGCAAGCACAGGCAGCACAGCAAGCACAGGCAGCAAGCACCTTCAGCACAGCAAGCACAGGCAGCACACCAAGCACAGGCAGCACAGCAAGCACAGGCAGCAAGCACAGGCAGCAGAGCAAGCACAGGCAGCACAGCAAGCACAGGCAGCAAGCACAGGCAGCACAGCAAGCACAGGCAGCAAGCACAGGCAGCACAGCAAGGACAGGCAGCAAGCACAGGCAGCAAGCACAGGCAGCACAACAAGCACAGGCAGCAAGCACAGGCAGCACAGCAAGCACAGGCAGCAAGCACAGGCAGCACAGCAAACACAGGCAGCAAGCACAGGCAGCACAGCAAGCACAGGCAGCAAGCACAGGCAGCAAGCACAGGCAACACAGCAAGCACAGCAGGCAAGCACAGGCAGCACAGCAAGCACAGGCAGCAAGCACAGGCATGTTAGAAACCCGCAAAATAGCTCGACGAGATGTGTTCGCTTTAGCGATTCTGGGGGAAGTGCAGAGGGGTAAAGCTCCGTCCTCTTTCCAGCAGGCAAAGCCTGCTCCGATCTTCTGCGAGATTCACTCTCGCATTTGTTTACAATGCTTACTCTTACTGAGACGCAGGTCAATGCACCGGCCGCCGAGGTAAACATATGATCCGCGATTCTCGGCGCCTCCAAAAACCGGTGACACAGCAACGCACTGTCGTGTGCCACTGTCGAATTACCGCGTGTTATGGGCGAAATCAAATGCATCGCTAACAGGCAGCACTGCAAGCACAGGCAGCAAGCACAGGCAGCACAGCAAGCACAGGCAACAAGCACAGGCAGCACAGCAAGCACAGGCAGCATAGCAAGTACAGCAAGCACAGGCAGCAAGCACAGGCAGCACAGCAAGCACAGGCAGCAAGCACAGGCAGCATAGGCAGCACAGCGAGAACAGGCAGCACAGCAAGCACAGGCAGCAAGCACAGGCAGCACAGCAAGCACAGGCAGCAAGCAAGCACAGGCAGCACACCAAGCACAGGCAGCACAGCAAGCACTGGCAGCACAGGCAGCAAGCACAGGCAGCAAGCACAGGCAGCACAGCAAGCACAGGCAGCAAGCACAGGCAACACAGCAAGCACAGGCAGCAAGCACAGGCAGCACAGCAAGCACAGGCAGCAAACACAGGCAGCACAGCAAGCACAGACAGCAAGCACAGGCAGCACAGCAAGCACGGGCAGCAAGCACAGGCAGCAAGCACAGGCAGCAAGCACAGGCAGCACAGGCAGCACAGCAAGCACAGGCAGCACAGCAAGTACAGCAAGCACAGGCAGCAAGCACAGGCAGCACAGCAAGCACAGGCATGTTAGAAACCCGCAAAATAGCTCGACGAGATGTGTTCGTTTTAGCGATTCTGGGGGAAGTGCAGAGGGGTAAAGCTCCGTCCTCTTTCCAACAGGCAAAGCCTGCTCCGATCTTCTGCGAGATTCACTCTCGCATTTGTTTACAATGCTTACTCTTATTGAGACGCAGGTCAATGCACCGGCCGCCGAGGTAAACATATGATCCGCGATTCTCGGCGCCTCCAAAAACCGGTGACACAGCAACGCACTGTCGTGTGCCACTGTCGAATTACCGCGTGTTATGGGCGAAATCAAATGCATCGCTAACAGGCAGCACTGCAAGCACAGGCAGCAAGCACAGGCAGCACAGCAAGCACAGCCAACAAGCACAGGCAGCACAGCAAGCACAGGCAGCATAGCAAGTACAGCAAGCACAGGCAGCAAGCACAGGCAGCACAGCAAGCACAGGCAGCAAGCACAGGCAGCATAGGCAGCACAGCGAGAACAGGCAGCACAGCAAGCACAGGCAGCAAGCACAGGCAGCACAGCAAGCACAGGCAGCAAGCAAGCACAGGCAGCACACCAAGCACAGGCAGCACAGCAAGCACTGGCAGCACAGGCAGCAAGCACAGGCAGCAAGCACAGGCAGCACAGCAAGCACAGGCAGCAAGCACAGGCAACACAGCAAGCACAGGCAGCAAGCACAGGCAGCACAGCAAGCACAGGCAGCAAACACAGGCAGCACAGCAAGCACAGACAGCAAGCACAGGCAGCACAGCAAGCACGGGCAGCAAGCACAGGCAGCAAGCACAGGCAGCAAGCACAGGCAGCACAGGCAGCACAGCAAGCACAGGCAGCACAGCAAGTACAGCAAGCACAGGCAGCAAGCACAGGCAGCACAGCAAGCACAGGCATGTTAGAAACCCGCAAAATAGCTCGACGAGATGTGTTCGTTTTAGCGATTCTGGGGGAAGTGCAGAGGGGTAAAGCTCCGTCCTCTTTCCAACAGGCAAAGCCTGCTCCGATCTTCTGCGAGATTCACTCTCGCATTTGTTTACAATGCTTACTCTTATTGAGACGCAGGTCAATGCACCGGCCGCCGAGGTAAACATATGATCCGCGACTCTCGGCGCCTCCAAAAACAGGTGACACAGCAACGCATTGTCGCGTGCCACTGTCGAATTACCGCGTGTTATGGGCGAAATCAAATGCATCTCTAACAGGCAGCACAGCAAGCACAGGCAGCAAGCACAGGCAGCACAGCAAGCACAGGCAGCATACCAAGCACAGGCAGCACAGCAAGCACAGGCAGCAAGCATAGGCAGCAAGCACAGGCAGCACAGCAAGCACAGGCATGTTAGAAACCCGCAAAATAGCTCGACGAGATGTGTTCGTTTTAGCGATTCTGGGGGAAGTGCAGAGGGGTAAAGCTCCGTCCTCTTTCCAACAGGCAAAGCCTGCTCCGATCTTCTGCGAGATTCACTCTCGCATTTGTTTACAATGCTTACTCTTATTGAGACGCAGGTCAATGCACCGGCCGCCGAGGTAAACATATGATCCGCGACTCTCGGCGCCTCCAAAAACAGGTGACACAGCAACGCATTGTCGCGTGCCACTGTCGAATTACCGCGTGTTATGGGCGAAATCAAATGCATCTCTAACAGGCAGCACAGCAAGCACAGGCAGCAAGCACAGGCAGCACAGCAAGCACAGGCAGCATACCAAGCACAGGCAGCACAGCAAGCACAGGCAGCAAGCATAGGCAGCAAGCACAGGCAGCACAGCAAGCACAGGCATGTTAGAAACCCGCAAAATAGCTCGACGAGTTCGTTTTAGCGATTCTGGGGAAAGTGCAGAGGGGTCAAGCTCCGTCCTCTTTCCAACAGGCAAAGCCTGCTCCGATCTTCTGCGAGATTCACTCTCGCATTTGTTTACAATGCTTACTCTTACTGAGACGCAGGTCAATGCACCTGCCGCCGAGGTAAACATATGATCCGCGACTCTCGGCGCCTCCAAAAACAGGTGACACAGCAACGCACTGTCATGTGCCACTGTCGAATTACCGCGTGTTATGGGCGAAATCAAATGCATCGCTAACAGGCAGCACAGCAAGCACAGGCAGCAAGCACAGGCAGCACAGCAAGCACAGGCAGCAAGCGCAGGCAGCACAGCAAGCACAGGCAGCAAACACAGGCAGCACAGCAAGCACAGACAGCAAGCACAGGCAGCACAGCAAACACAGGCAGCACAGCAAGCACAGGCAGCAAGCACAGGCAGCAAGCACAGGCAGCACAGCAAACACAGGCAGCACAGCAAGCACAGGCAGCAAACACAGGCAGCACAGCAAGCACAGGCAGCAAGCACAGGCAGCACAGCAAGCACAGGCAGCAAGCACAGGCAGCACAGCAAACACAGGCAGCAAGCACAGGCAGCACAGCAAGCACAGGCAGCACAGGCAGCAAGCACAGGCAGCAAGCACAGGCAGCACAGCAAGCACAGGCAGCAAGCACAGGCAGCACGGCAAGCACAGGCAGCACACCAAGCACAGGCAGCACAGCAAGCACAGGCAGCAAGCACAGGCAGCACAGCAAACACAGGCAGCAAGCACAGGCAGCACAGCAAGCACAGGCAGCAAGCACAGGCAGCAAGCACAGGCAACACAGCAAGCACAGCAGGCAAGCACAGGCAGCACAGCAAGCACAGGCAGCAAGCACAGGCATGTTAGAAACCCGCAAAATAGCTCGACGAGATGTGTTCGCTTTAGCGATTCTGGGGGAAGTGCAGAGGGGTAAAGCTCCGTCCTCTTTCCAACAGGCAAAGCCTGCTCCGATCTTCTGCGAGATTCACTCTCGCATTTGTTTACAATGCTTACTCTTACAGAGACGCAGGTCAATGCACCGGCCGCCGAGGTAAACATATGATCCGCGATTCTCGGCGCCTCCAAAAACCGGTGACACAGCAACGCACTGTCGTGTGCCACTGTCGAATTACCGCGTGTTATGGGCGAAATCAAATGCATCGCTAACAGGCAGCACTGCAAGCACAGGCAGCAAGCACAGGCAGCACAGCAAGCACAGGCAACAAGCACAGGCAGCACAGCAAGCACAGGCAGCATAGCAAGTACAGCAAGCACAGGCAGCAAGCACAGGCAGCACAGCAAGCACAGGCAGCAAGCACAGGCAGAACAGCAAACACAGGCAGCACAGCAAGCACAGGCAGCAAGCACAGGCAGCACAGCAAGCACAGGCAGCAAGCACAGGCAGCACAGCAAGCACAGGCAGCAAGCACAGGCAGCACAGCAAGCACAGGCAGCAAGCACAGGCAGCATAGGCAGCACTGCAAGCACAGGCAGCAAGCACAGGCAGCACAGCAAGCACAGGCAGCAAGCACAGGCAGCACAGCAAGCACAGGCAGCACAGCAAGCACAGGCAGCATAGCAAGTACAGCAAGCACAGGCAGCAAGCACAGGCAGCAAGCACAGGCAGCACAGCAAGCACAGGCAGCAAGCACAGGCAGAACAGCAAACACAGGCAGCACAGCAAACACAGGCAGCACAGCAAGCACAGGCAGCAAGCACAGGCAGCAAGCACAGGCAGCACAGGCAGCACAGCAAGTACAGCAAGCACAGGCAGCAAGCACAGGCAGCACAGCAAGCACAGGCATGTTAGAAACCCGCAAAATAGCTCGACGAGATGTGTTCGTTTTAGCGATTCTGGGGGAAGTGCAGAGGGGTAAAGCTCCGTCCTCTTTCCAACAGGCAAAGCCTGCTCCGATCTTCTGCGAGATTCACTCTCGCATTTGTTTACAATGCTTACTCTTACTGAGACGCAGGTCAATGCACCGGCCGTCGACGTAAACATATGATCCATGACTCTCGGCGCCTCCAAAAACAGGTGACACAGCAACGCACTGTCGTGTGCCACTGTCGAATTGCCGCGTGTTATGGGCGAAATCAAATGCATCGCTAACAGGCAGCACAGCAAGCACAGCAAGCATAGGCAGCACAGCACAGGCAGCACAGCAGGCACAGGCAGCAAGCACAGCAAGCACAGGTAGCAAGCACAGGCAGAAAGCACAGGCAGCAAGCACAGGCAGCACAGCAAGCACAGGCAGCAAGCACAGGCAGCAAGCACAGGCAGCAAGCACAGGCAGCAAGCACAGGCAGCACAGGCAGCACAGCAAGCACAGGCAGCACAGCAAGTACAGCAAGCACAGGCAGCAAGCACAGGCAGCACAGCAAGCACAGGCATGTTAGAAACCCGCAAAATAGCTCGACGAGATGTGTTCGTTTTAGCGATTCTGGGGGAAGTGCAGAGGGGTAAAGCTCCGTCCTCTTTCCAACAGGCAAAGCCTGCTCCGATCTTCTGCGAGATTCACTCTCGCATTTGTTTACAATGCTTACTCTTACAGAGACGCAGGTCAATGCACCGGCCGCCGAGGTAAACATATGATCCGCGATTCTCGGCGCCTCCAAAAACCGGTGACACAGCAACGCACTGTCGTGTGCCACTGTCGAATTGCCGCGTGTTATGGGCGAAATCAAATGCATCGCTAACAGGCAGCACAGCAAGCACTGGCAGCACAGCAAGCACAGGCAGCAAGCACAGGCAGCACAGCAAGCACAGGCAGCAAGCACAGGCAGCACAGCAAACACAGGCAGCACAGCAAGCACAGGCAGCAAGCACAGGCAGCACAGGCAGCACAGCAAGCACAGGCAGCAAGCACAGGCAGCAAGCACAGGCAGCACAGCAAGCACAGGCAGCAAGCACAGGCAGCACAGGCAGCACAGCAAGCACAGGCAGCACAGCAAGCACAGGCAGCAAGCACAGGCAGCACAGCAAGCACAAACAGCAAGCACAGGCAGCACAGCAAGCACAGGCAGCAAGCACAGGCAGCACAGCAAGCACAGGCAGCAAGCACAGGCAGCAAGCACAGGCACCTCAGGCAGCACAGCAAGCACAGGCAGCAAGCACAGGCATCACAGCAATCACAGGCAGCACAGCAAGCACAGGCAGCAAGGACAGGCAGCACAGCAAGCACAGGCAGCAAGGACAGGCAGCACAGCAAGCACAGGCAGCAAGCACAGGCAGCAAACACACTCAGCACAGCAAGCACAGGCAGCACAGCAAGCACAGGCAGCAAGCACAGGCATGTTAGAAACCCGCAAAATAGCTCGACGAGATGTGTTCGTTTTAGTGATTCTGGGGGAAGTGCAGAGGGGTCAAGCTCCGTCCTCTTTCCAACAGGTAAAGCCTGCTCCGATCTTCGGCGAGATTCACTCTCGCATTTGTTTACAATGCTTACTCTTATTGAGACGCAGGTCAATGCTCCGGCCGCCGAGGTAAACATATGATCCGCGACTCTCGGCGCCTCCAAAAACAGGTGACACGGCAACGCACTGTCGTGTGCCACTGTCGAATTACCGCGTGTTATGTGCGAAATCAAAAGCATCGCTAACAGGCAGCACAGCAAGCACAGGCAGCAAACACAGGCAGCACAGCAAGCACAGGCAGCAAGCACAGGCAGCACAGGCAGCACAGCAAGCACAGGCAGTAAGCACAGGCAGCACAGACAGCACAGCAAGCACAGGCAGCACAGCAAGCACAGGCAGCACAGCAAGCACAAACAGCAAGCACAGGCGGCACAGCAAGCACAGGCAGCAAGCACAGGCAGCACAGGCAGCAAGCACAGGCAGCACAGCAAGCACAGGCAGCAAGCAAAGGCAGCACATCAAGCACAGGCAGCAAGCACAGGCAGCAAGCACAGGCAGCACAGCAAGCACAGGCAGCAAACACAGGCAGCAGAGCAAGCACAGGCAGCAAGCACAGGCAGCAAGCACAGGCAGCACAGCAAGCACAAACAGCAAGCACAGGCAGCACAGCAAGCACAGGCAGCAAGCACAGGCAGCAAGCACAGGCAGCACAGGCAGCACAGCAAGCACTGGCAGCAAGCACAGGCAGCAAGCACAGGCAGCACAGCATGCACAGGCAGCAAGCACAGGCAGCACATCAAGCACAGCAAGCACAGGCATGTTAGAAACCCGCAAAATAGCTCGACGAGATGTGTTCGTTTTTTAGCGATTTTTGGGGAAGTGCAGAGGGGTCAAGCTCCGTCCTCTTTCCAACAGGCAAAGCCTGCTCCGACTTTCGGCGAGATTCACTCTCGCATTTGTTTAAAATGCTTACTCTTACTGAGACGCAGGTCAATGCACCGGCCGCCGAGGTAAACATATGATCCGCGACTCTCGGCGCCTCCAAAAACAGGTGACACAGCAACGCACTGTCGTGTGCCACTGTCGAATTACCGCGTGTTATGGGCGAAATCAAAAGCATCTCTAACAGGCAGCACAGCAAGCACAGGCAGCACAGGCAGCACACCAAGCACAGGCAGCACAGCAAGCACAGGCAGCACAGGCAGCACAGCAAGCACAAACAGCAAGCACAGGAAGCACAGCAAGCACAGGCAGCAAGCACAGGCAGCATAGCAAGCACAGCAAGCACAGGCAGCACAACAAGCACAGGCGGCACAGCAAGCACAGGCAGCAAGCACAAGCAGCACAGCAAGCACAGGCAACAAGCACAGGCAGCACAGCAACCACAGGCAGCAAGCACAGGCAGCACAGCAAGCACAGGCAGCAAGCACAGGCAGCACAGCAAGCACAGGCAGCAAGCACAGGCAGCACAGCAAGCACAGGCGGCACAGCAATCACAGGCAGCAAGCACAGGCAGCAAGCAAAGGCAGCACATCAAGCACATGCAGCACAGCAAGCACAGGCAGCAAGCACAGGCAGCACAGCAAGCACAGGCAGCAAGCACAGGCAGCACAGCAAGCACAGGCATGTTAGAAACCCGCAAAATAGCTCGACGAGATGTGTTCGTTTTAGCGATTCTGGGGGAAGTGCAGAGGGGTCAAGCTCCGTCCTCTTTCCAACAGGCAAAGCCTGCTCCGATCTTCGGCGAGATTCACTCTCGCATTTGTTTACAATGCGTACTCTTACTGAGACGCAGGTCAATGCACCGGCCGCCGAGGTAAACATATGATCCGCGACTCTCGGCGCCTCCAAAAACAGGTGACACAGCAACGCACTGTCGTGTGCCACTGCCGAATTACCGCGTGTTTTGGGCGAAATCAAATGCATCGCTAACAGGTAGCACAGCAAGCACAGGCAGCACAGCAAGCACAGGCAGCAAGCACAGGCAGCACAGCAAGCACAGGCAGCAAGTACAGGCAGCACAGCAAGCACAGGCAGCAAGCACAGGCAGCACAGCAAGCACAGGCAGCAAGCACAGGCAGCACAGGCAGCACAGCAAGCACAGGCAGCAAGCACAGGCAGCACATCAAGCACAGACAGCACAGGCATGTTAGAAACCCGCAAAATAGCTCGACGAGTTGTGTTCGTTTTTTAGCGATTCTTGGGGAAGTGCAGAGGGATCAAGCTCCGTCCTCTTTCCAACAGGCAAAGCCTGCTCCGACCTTCGGCGAGATTCACTCTCGCATTTGTTTAAAATGCTTACTCTTACTGAGACGCAGGTCAATGCACCGGCCGCCGAGGTAAACATATGATCCGCGACTCTCGGCGCCTCCAAAAACAGGTGACACAGCAACGCACTGTCGTGTGCCACTGTCGAATTACCGCGTGTTATGGGCGAAATCAAATGCATCGCTAACAGGCAGCACAGCAAGCACAGGCAGCACAGGCAGCACACCAAGCACAGGCAGCACAGCAAGCACAGGCAGCACAGGCAGCACAGCAAGCACAGGCAGCAAGCACAGGCAGCACAGCAAACACAGGCAGCACAGCAAGCACAGGCAGCAAGCACAGGCAGCACAGCAAGCACAGGCAGCAAGCACAGGCAGCACAGCAAGCAGAGGCAGCAAGCACAGGCAGCACAGCAAGCACAGGCAACAAGCACAGGCATGTTAGAAACCCGCAAAATAGCTCGACGAGATGTGTTGGTTTTAGCGATTCTGGGGGAAGTGC
This sequence comes from Priocnemis perturbator, assembly GCA_963942575.1. Lineage (NCBI taxonomy): Eukaryota > Metazoa > Arthropoda > Insecta > Hymenoptera > Pompilidae > Priocnemis > Priocnemis perturbator. The sequence continues at coordinate 164,801 of CAWWDK010000263.1, forward strand.
AGAGGGGTCAAGCTCCGTCCTCTTTCCAACAAGCAAAGCCTGCTCCGATCTTCGGCGAGATTCACTCTCGCATTGGTTTACAATGCTTACTCTTACTGAGACGCAGGTCAATGCACCGGCCGCCGAGTTTAGGAAACTTGTAGAGAATGCTCGTGTCGCCAATCGAGAGCACTCCTGCAAGTTTGAAGAAGATCGTACGATCGGTTCACATTTCTCGATGAACTTACATACACCTACGACGGGACTTATTCGCTGAACGGGAACTATCCAGTACTGCGTTGTAGATGGCATTTTGTGTCTAACGCCCCTTCCAACCGTACGAAGTTTATGAAACTTGTAC
>CAWWDK010000264.1:0-61564 GCA_963942575.1 Priocnemis perturbator
GTGTTTCGCTTGCAAAACGTGAGAACTAACAAGATTTTCATCGTCCGCAAGTGTAACACGGCGTATCTCGGCCATTTCTCAACGGATTCGTGCGAATCAAGTGTCATACGCGTTTTTAGCGTCTAAAACGCACGGGGAGCAAGTTTTCGTCGCGAAAAACTCGCGGATGTCCGAGATACGAGAGTTCTTGAACGATTCGAACGAAACGCGGTGCATCGTGTGTTTCGCTTGCAAAACGCGAGAACTAGCAAGATTTCATCGTCCGCAAGTGTAAGACGGCGTATCTCGGCCATTTCTCAACGGATTCGTGCGAATCAAGCGTCATACGCATTTTAGCGTCTAAAACGAACGGGGAGCACGTTTTCGACGCGAAAAACTCGCGGATGTCCGAGATACGAGAGTTCTTGAACGAATCGAACGAAACGCGGTGCATCGTGTGTTTCGCTTGCAAAACGCGAGAACTAGCAAGATTTCATCGTCCGCAAGTGTAACACGGCGTATCTCGGCCATTTCTCAACGGATTCGTGCGAGTCAAGTGTCATACGCGTTTTTAGCGTCTAAAACGCACGGGGAGCACGTTTTCGACGCGAAAAACTCGCGGATGTCCGAGATACGAGAGTTCTTGAACGAATCGGACGAAACGCGGTGCATCGTGTGTGTTCGCTTGCAAAACGCGAGAAATAGCAAGATTTCATCGTCCGCAAGTGTAAGACGGCGTATCTCGGCCATTTCTCAACGGATTCGTGCGAATCAAGTGTCATACGCGTTTTAGCGTCTAAAACGCACGGGCAGCACGTTTTCGACGCGAAAAACTCGCGGATGACCGAGATACGAGAGTTCTTGAACGAATCGAACGAAACGCGGTGCATCGTGTGTTTCGCTTGCAAAACGCGAGAACTAGCAAGATTTCATCGTCCGCAAGTGTAACACGGCGTATCTCGGCCATTTCTCAACGGATTCGTGCGAATCAAGCGTCATACGCGTTTTTAGCGTCTAAAACGCACGGGGAGCACGTTTTCGACGCGAAAAACTCGCGGATGTCCGAGATACGAGAGTTCTTGAACGAATCGAACGAAACGCGGTGCATCGTGTGTTTCGCTTGCAAAACGCGAGAACTAGCAAGATTTCATCGTCCGCAAGTGTAACACGGCGTATCTCGGCCATTTCTCAACGGATTCGTGCGAATCAAGTGTCATACGCGTTTTTAGCGTCTAAAACGCACGGGGAGCACGTTTTCGACGCGAAAACTCGCGGATGTCCGAGATACGAGAGTTCTTGAAGGAATCGAACGAAACGCGGTGCATCGTGTGTTTCGCTTGCAAAACGCGAGAACTAGCAAGTATTCATCGTCCGCAAGTGTAAGACGGCGTATCTCGGCCATTTCTCAACGGATTCGTGCGAATCAAGTGTCATACGCATTTTTAGCGTCTAAAACGCACGGGGAGCACGTTTTCGACGCGAAAAACTCGCGGATGTCCGAGATACGAGAGTTCTTGAACGAATCGAACGAAACGCGGTGCATCGTGTGTTTCGCTTGCAAAACGCGAGAACTAGCAAGATTTCATCGTCCGCATGTGTAACACGGCGTATCTCGGCCATTTCTCAACGGATTCGTGCGAATCAAGTGTCATACGCGTTTTTAGCGTCTAAAACGCACGGGGAGCACGTTTTCGACGCGAAAACCGCGGATGTCCGAGATACGAGAGTTCTTGAAGGAATCGAATGAAACGCGGTGCATCGTGTGTTTCGCTTGCAAAACGCGAGAACTAGCAAGTATTCATCGTCCGCAAGTGTAAGACGGCGTATCTCGGCCATTTCTCAACGGATTCGTGCGAATCAAGTGTCATACGCATTTTAGCGTCTAAAACGCACGGGGAGCACGTTTTCGACGCGAAAAACTCGCGGATGTCCGAGATACGAGAGTTCTTGAAGGAATCGAACGAAACGCGGTGCATCGTGTGTTTCGCTTGCAAAACGCGAGAACTAGCAAGTATTCATCGTCCGCAAGTGTAAGACGGCGTATCTCGGCCATTTCTCAACGGATTCGTGCGAATCAAGTGTCATACGCATTTTTAGCGTCTAAAACGCACGGGGAGCACGTTTTCGACGCGAAAAACTCGCGGATGTCCGAGATACGAGAGTTCTTGAACGAATCGAACGAAACGCGGTTGCATCGTGTGTTTCGCTTGCAAAACGCGAGAACTAGCAAGATTTCATCGTCCGCATGTGTAACACGGCGTATCTCGGCCATTTCTCAACGGATTCGTGCGAATCAAGTGTCATACGCGTTTTTAGCGTCTAAAACGCACGGGGAGAACGTTTACGACGCGAAAAACTCGCGGATGTCCGAGATACGAGAGTTCTTGAACGAATCGAACGAAACGGGTGCATCGTGTGTTTCGCTTGCAAAACGCGAGACTAGCAAGATTTCATCGTCCGCAAGTGTAACACGGCGTATCTCGGCCATTTCTCAACGGATTCGTGCGAATCAAGTGTCATACGCGTTTTTAGCGTCTAAAACGCACGGGGAGCACGTTTTCGACGCGAAAACCCGCGGATGTCCGAGATACGAGAGTTCTTGAAGGAATCGAATGAAACGCGGTGCATCGTGTGTTTCGCTTGCAAAACGCGAGAACTAGCAAGTATTCATCGTCCGCAAGTGTAAGACGGCGTATCTCGGCCATTTCTCAACGGATTCGTGCGAATCAAGTGCCATACGCATTTTTAGCGTCTAAAACGCACGGGAGCACGTTTTCGACGCGAAAAACTCGCGGATGTCCGAGATACGAGAGTTCTGAAGGAATCGAACGAAACGCGGTGCATCGTGTGTTCGCTTGCAAAACGCGAGAACTAGCAAGTATTCATCGTCCGCAAGTGTAAGACGCGTATCTCGGCCATTTCTCAACGGATTCGTGCGAATCAAGTGTCATACGCATTTTTAGCGTCTAAAACACACGGGGAGCACGTTTTCGACGCGAAAAACTCGCGGATGTCCGAGATACGAGAGTTCTTGAACGAATCGAACGAAACGCGGTGCATCGTGTGTTTCGCTTGCAAAACGCGAGAACTAGCAAGATTTCATCGTCCGCATGTGTAACACGGCGTATCTCGGCCATTTCTCAACGGATTCTTGCGAATCAAGTGTCATACGCGTTTTTAGCGTCTAAAACGCACGGGGAGAACGTTTACGACGCGAAAAACTCGCGGATGTCCGAGATACGAGAGTTCTTGAACGAATCGAACGAAACGGGGTGCATCGTGTGTTTCGCTTGCAAAACGCGAGAACTAGCAAGATTTCATCGTCCGCAAGTGTAACACGGCGTATCTCGGCCATTTCTCAACGGATTCGTGCGAATCAAGTGTCATACGCGTTTTTAGCGTCTAAAACGCACGGGGAGCAAGTTTTCGTCGCGAAAAACTCGCGGATGTCCGAGATACGAGAGTTCTTGAACGAATCGAACGAAACGCGGTGCATCGTGTGTTTCGCTTGCAAACGCGAGAACTAGCAAGATTCATCGTCCGCAAGTGTAAGACGGCGTATCTCGGCCATTTCTCAACGGATTCGTGCGAATCAAGCGTCATACGCATTTTTAGCGTCTAAAACGAACGGGGAGCACGTTTTCGACGCGAAAAACTCGCGGATGTCCGAGATACGAGAGTTCTTGAACGAATCGAACGAAACGCGGTGCATCGTGTGTTTCGCTTGCAAAACGCGAGAACTAGCAAGATTTCATCGTCCGCAAGTGTAACACGGCGTATCTCGGCCATTTCTCAACGGATTCGTGCGAGTCAAGTGTCATACGCGTTTTTAGCGTCTAAAACGCACGGGGAGCACGTTTTCGACGCGAAAAACTCGCGGATGTCCGAGATACGAGAGTTCTTGAACGAATCGGACGAAACGCGGTGCATCGTGTGTTTCGCTTGCAAAACGCGAGAAATAGCAAGATTTCATCGTCCGCAAGTGTAAGACGGCGTATCTCGGCCATTTCTCAACGGATTCGTGCGAATCAAGTGTCATACGCGTTTTTAGCGTCTAAAACGCACGGGGAGCACGTTTTCGACGCGAAAAACTCGCGGATGTCCGAGATACGAGAGTTCTTGAACGAATCGAACGAAACGCGGTGCATCCTGTGTTCGCTTGCAAAACGCGAGAACTAGCAAGATTTCATCGTCCGCAAGTGTAACACGGCGTATCTCGGCCATTTCTCAACGGATTCGTGCGAATCAAGCGTCATACGCGTTTTTAGCGTCTAAAACGCACGGGGAGCACGTTTTCGACGCGAAAAACTCGCGGATGTCCGAGATACGAGAGTTCTTGAACGAATCGAACGAAACGCGGTGCATCGTGTGTTTCGCTTGCAAAACGTGAGAACTAGCAAGATTTCATCGTCCGCAAGTGTAACACGGCGTATCGCGGCCATTTCTCAACGGATTCGTGCGAATCAAGTGTCATACGCGTTTTTAGCGTCTAAAACGCACGGGGAGCACGTTTTCGACGCGAAAAACTCGCGGATGTCCGAGATACGAGAGTTCTTGAAGGAATCGAACGAAACGCGGTGCATCGTGTGTTTCGCTTGCAAAACGCGAGAACTAGCAAGTATTCATCGTCCGCAAGTGTAAGACGGCGTATCTCGGCCATTTCTCAACGGATTCGTGCGAATCAAGTGTCATACGCGTTTTTAGCGTCTAAAACGCACGGGGAGAACGTTTACGACGCGAAAAACTCGCGGATGTCCGAGATACGAGAGTTCTTGAACGAATCGAACGAAACGGGTGCATCGTGTGTTTCGCTTGCAAAACGCGAGAACTAGCAAGATTTCATCGTCCGCAAGTGTAACACGGCGTATCTCGGCCATTTCTCAACGGATTCGTGCGAATCAAGTGTCATACGCGTTTTTAGCGTCTAAAACGCACGGGAGCAAGTTTTCGTCGCGAAAAACTCGCGGATGTCCGAGATACGAGAGTTCTTGAACGAATCGAACGAAACGCGGTGCATCGTGTGTTTCGCTTGCAAAACGCGAGAACTAGCAAGATTTCATCGTCCGCAAGTGTAAGACGGCGTATCTCGGCCATTTCTCAACGGATTCGTGCGAATCAAGCGTCATACGCATTTTTAGCGTCTAAAACGAACGGGGAGCACGTTTTCGACGCGAAAAACTCGCGGATGTCCGAGATACGAGAGTTCTTGAACGAATCGAACGAAACGCGGGTGCATCGTGTGTTTCGCTTGCAAAACGCGAGAACTAGCAAGATTTCATCGTCCGCAAGTGTAACACGGCGTATCTCGGCCATTTCTCAACGGATTCGTGCGAGTCAAGTGTCATACGCGTTTTAGCGTCTAAAACGCACGGGGAGCACGTTTTCGACGCGAAAAACTCGCGGATGTCCGAGATACGAGAGTTCTTGAACGAATCGACGAAACGCGGTGCATCGTGTGTTTCGCTTGCAAAACGCGAGAAATAGCAAGATTTCATCGTCCGCAAGTGTAAGACGGCGTATCTCGGCCATTTCTCAACGGATTCGTGCGAATCAAGTGTCATACGCGTTTTTTAGCGTCTAAAACGCACGGGGAGCACGTTTTCGACGCGAAAACTCGCGGATGTCCGAGATACGAGAGTTCTTGAACGAATCGAACGAAACGCGGTGCATCCTGTGTTTCGCTTGCAAAACGCGAGAACTAGCAAGATTTCATCGTCCGCAGTGTAACACGGCGTATCTCGGCCATTTCTCAACGGATTCGTGCGAATCAAGCGTCATACGCGTTTTAGCGTCTAAAACGCACGGGGAGCACGTTTTCGACGCGAAAAACTCGCGGATGTCCGAGATACGAGAGTTCTTGAACGAATCGACGAAACGCGGTGCATCGTGTGTTTCGCTTGCAAAACGTGAGAACTAGCAAGATTTCATCGTCCGCAAGTGTAACACGGCGTATCGCGGCCATTTCTCAACGGATTCGTGCGAATCAAGTGTCATACGCGTTTTTAGCGTCTAAAACGCACGGGGAGCACGTTTTCGACGCGAAAAACTCGCGGATGTCCGAGATACGAGAGTTCTTGAAGGAATCGAACGAAACGCGGTGCATCGTGTGTTTCGCTTGCAAAACGCGAGAACTAGCAAGTATTCATCGTCCGCAAGTGTAAGACGGCGTATCTCGGCCATTTCTCAACGGATTCGTGCGAATCAAGTGTCATACGCATTTTTAGCGTCTAAAACGCACGGGGAGCACGTTTTCGACGCGAAAAACTCGCGGATATCCGAGATACGAGAGTTCTTGAACGAATCGAACGAAACGCGGTGCATCGTGTGTTTCGCTTGCAAAACGCGAGAACTAGCAAGATTTCATCGTCCGCATGTGTAACACGGCGTATCTCGGCCATTTCTCAACGGATTCGTGCGAATCAAGTGTCATACGCGTTTTTAGCGTCTAAAACGCACGGGGAGCACGTTTTCGACGCGAAAAACTCGCGGATTCCGAGATACGAGAGTTCTTGAAGGAATCGAATGAAACGCGGTGCATCGTGTGTTTCGCTTGCAAAACGCGAGAACTAGCAAGTATTCATCGTCCGCAAGTGTAAGACGGCGTATCTCGGCCATTTCTCAACGGATTCGTGCGAATCAAGTGTCATACGCATTTTTAGCGTCTAAAACGCACGGGGAGCACGTTTTCGACGCGAAAAACTCGCGGATGTCCGAGATACGAGAGTTCTTGAACGAATCGAACGAAACGCGGTGCATCGTGTGTTTCGCTTGCAAACGCGAGAACTAGCAAGATTTCATCGTCCGCATGTGTAACACGGCGTATCTCGGCCATTTCTCAACGGATTCGTGCGAATCAAGTGTCATACGCGTTTTTAGCGTCTAAAACGCACGGGGAGCACGTTTTCGACGCGAAAAACTCGCGGATGTCCGAGATACGAGAGTTCTTGAAGGAATCGAACGAAACGCGGTGCATCGTGTGTTTCGCTTGCAAAACGCGAGAACTAGCAAGTATTCATCGTCCGCAAGTGTAAGACGGCGTATCTCGGCCATTTCTCAACGGATTCGTGCGAATCAAGTGTCATACGCATTTTTAGCGTCTAAAACGCACGGGGAGCACGTTTTCGACGCGAAAAAACTCGCGGATGTCCGAGATACGAGAGTTCTTGAACGAATCGAACGAAACGCGGTGCATCGTGTGTTTCGCTTGCAAAACGCGAGAACTAGCAAGATTTCATCGTCGCATGTGTAACACGGCGTATCTCGGCCATTTCTCAACGGATTCGTGCGAATCAAGTGTCATACGCGTTTTTAGCGTCTAAAACGCACGGGGAGAACGTTTACGACGCGAAAAACTCGCGGATGTCCGAGATACGAGAGTTCTTGAACGAATCGAACGAAACGGGGTGCATCGTGTGTTTCGCTTGCAAAACGCGAGAACTAGCAAGATTTCATCGTCCGCAAGTGTAACACGGCGTATCTCGGCCATTTCTCAACGGATTCGTGCGAATCAAGTGTCATACGCGTTTTTAGCGTCTAAAACGCACGGGGAGCACGTTTTCGACGCGAAAAACTCGCGGATGTCCGAGATACGAGAGTTCTTGAACGAATCGAACGTAACGCGGTGCATCGTGTGCTTCGCTTGCAAAACGCGAGAACTAGCAAGATTTCATCGTCCGCAAGTGTAACACGGCGTATCTCGGCCATTTCTCAACGGATTCGTGCGAATCAAGTGTCATACGCGTTTTTAGCGTCTAAAACGCACGGGGAGCACGTTTTCGACGCGAAAAACTCGCGGATGTTCGAGATACGAGAGTTCTTGAACGAATCGAACGAAACGCGGTGCATCGTGTGTTTCGCTTGCAAAACGCGAGAACTAGCAAGATTTCATCGTCCGCAAGTGTAACACGGCGTATCTCGGCCTTTTCTCAACGGATTCGTGCGAATCAAGTGTCATACGCGTTTTTAGCGTCTAAAACGCGCGGGGAGCACGTTTACGACGCGAAAAACTCGCGGATGTCCGAGATACGAGAGTTCTTGAACGAATCGAACGAAACGCGGTGCATCGTGTGTTTCGCTTGCAAAACGCGAGAACTAGCAAGATTTCATCGTCCGCAAGTGTAAGACGGCGTATCTCGGCCATTTCTCAACGGATTCGTGCGAATCAAGCGTCATACGCATTTTTAGCGTCTAAAACGAACGGGGAGCACGTTTTCGACGCGAAAAACTCGCGGATGTCCGAGATACGAGAGTTCTTGAACGAATCGAACGAAACGCGGTGCATCGTGTGTTTCGCTTGCAAAACGTGAGAACTAGCAAGATTTCATCGTCCGCATGTGTAACACGGCGTATCTCGGCCATTTCTCAACGGATTCGTGCGAATCAGGTGTCATACGCGTTTTTAGCGTCTAAAACGCACGGGGAGCACGTTTTCGACACGAAAAACTCGCGGATGTCCGAGATACGAGAGTTCTTGAACGAATCGAACGAAACGCGGTGCATCGTGTGTTTCGCTTGCAAAACGCGAGTACTAGCAAGATTTCATCGTCCGCAAGTGTAACACGGCGTATCTCGGCCATTTCTCAACGGATTCGTGCGAATCAAGTGTCATACGCGTTTTTAGCGTCTAAAACGCACGGGGAGCACGTTTTCGACGCGAAAAATTCGCGGATGTCCGAGATACGAGAGTTCTTAAACGAATCGAACGAAACGCGGTGCATCGTGTGTTTCGCTTGCAAAACGCGAGAACTAGCAAGATTTCAGCGTCCGCAAGTGTAACACGGCGTATCTCGGCCATTTCTCAACGGATTCGTGCGAATCAAGTGTCATACGCGTTTTTAGCGTCTAAAACGCACGGGGAGCAAGTTTTCGTCGCGAAAAACTCGCGGATGTCCGAGATACGAGAGTTCTTGAACGAATCGAACGAAACGCGGTGCATCGTGTGTTTCGCTTGCAAAACGCGAGAACTAGCAAGATTTCATCGTCCGCAAGTGTAAGACGGCGTATCTCGGCCATTTCTCAACGGATTCGTGCGAATCAAGCGTCATACGCATTTTTAGCGTCTAAAACGAACGGGGAGCACGTTTTCGACGCGAAAAACTCGCGGATGTCCGAGATACGAGAGTTCTTGAACGAATCGAACGAAACGCGGTGCATCGTGTGTTTCGCTTGCAAAACGCGAGTACTAGCAAGATTTCATCGTCCGCAAGTGTAACACGGCGTATCTCGGCCATTTCTCAACGGATTCGTGCGAATCAAGTGTCATACGCGTTTTTAGCGTCTAAAACGCACGGGGAGCACGTTTTCGACGCGAAAAACTCGCGGATGTCCGAGATACGAGAGTTCTTGAAGGAATCGAACGAAACGCGGTGCATCGTGTGTTTCGCTTGCAAAACGCGAGAACTAGCAAGTATTCATCGTCCGCAAGTGTAAGACGGCGTATCTCGGCCATTTCTCAACGGATTCGTGCGAATCAAGTGTCATACGCATTTTTAGCGTCTAAAACGCACGGGGAGCACGTTTTCGACGCGAAAAACTCGCGGATGTCCGAGATACGAGAGTTCTTGAACGAATCGAACGAAACGCGGTGCATCGTGTGTTTCGCTTGCAAAACGCGAGAACTAGCAAGATTTCATCGTCCGCATGTGTAACACGCGTATCTCGGCCATTTCTCAACGGATTCGTGCGAATCAAGTGTCATACGCGTTTTTAGCGTCTAAAACGCACGGGGAGAACGTTTACGACGCGAAAAACTCGCGGATGTCCGAGATACGAGAGTTCTTGAACGAATCGAACGAAACGGGGTGCATCGTGTGCTTCGCTTGCAAAACGCGAGAACTAGCAAGATTTCATCGTCCGCAAGTGTAACACGGCGTATCTCGGCCATTTCTCAACGGATTCGTGCGAATCAAGTGTCATACGCGTTTTTAGCGTCTAAAACGCACGGGGAGCACGTTTTCGACGCGAAAAACTCGCGGATGTTCGAGATACGAGAGTTCTTGAACGAATCGAACGAAACGCGGTGCATCGTGTGTTTCGCTTGCAAAACGCGAGAACTAGCAAGATTTCATCGTCCGCAAGTGTAACACGGCGTATCTCGGCCTTTTCTCAACGGATTCGTGCGAATCAAGTGTCATACGCGTTTTTAGCGTCTAAAACGCGCGGGGAGCACGTTTACGACGCGAAAAACTCGCGGATGTCCGAGATACGAGAGTTCTTGAACGAATCGAACGAAACGCGGTGCATCGTGTGTTTCGCTTGCAAAACGCGAGAACTAGCAAGATTTCATCGTCCGCAAGTGTAAGACGGCGTATCTCGGCCATTTCTCAACGGATTCGTGCGAATCAAGCGTCATACGCATTTTTAGCGTCTAAAACGAACGGGGAGCACGTTTTCGACGCGAAAAACTCGCGGATGTCCGAGATACGAGAGTTCTTGAACGAATCGAACGAAACGCGGTGCATCGTGTGTTTCGCTTGCAAAACGTGAGAACTAGCAAGATTTCATCGTCCGCATGTGTAACACGGCGTATCTCGGCCATTTCTCAACGGATTCGTGCGAATCAGGTGTCATACGCGTTTTTAGCGTCTAAAACGCACGGGGAGCACGTTTTCGACACGAAAAACTCGCGGATGTCCGAGATACGAGAGTTCTTGAACGAATCGAACGAAACGCGGTGCATCGTGTGTTTCGCTTGCAAAACGCGAGTACTAGCAAGATTTCATCGTCCGCAAGTGTAACACGGCGTATCTCGGCCATTTCTCAACGGATTCGTGCGAATCAAGTGTCATACGCGTTTTAGCGTCTAAAACGCACGGGGAGCACGTTTTCGACGCGAAAAATTCGCGGATGTCCGAGATACGAGAGTTCTTAAACGAATCGAACGAAACGCGGTGCATCGTGTGTTTCGCTTGCAAAACGCGAGAACTAGCAAGATTTCAGCGTCCGCAAGTGTAACACGGCGTATCTCGGCCATTTCTCAACGGATTCGTGCGAATCAAGTGTCATACGCGTTTTAGCGTCTAAAACGCACGGGGAGCAAGTTTTCGTCGCGAAAAACTCGCGGATGTCCGAGATACGAGAGTTCTTGTAACGAATCGAACGAAACGCGGTGCATCGTGTGTTTCGCTTGCAAACGCGAGAACTAGCAAGATTTCATCGTCCGCAAGTGTAAGACGGCGTATCTCGGCCATTTCTCAACGGATTCGTGCGAATCAAGCGTCATACGCATTTTTAGCGTCTAAAACGAACGGGGAGCACGTTTTCGACGCGAAAAACTCGCGGATGTCCGAGATACGAGAGTTCTTGAACGAATCGAACGAAACGCGGTGCATCGTGTGTTTCGCTTGCAAAACGCGAGTACTAGCAAGATTTCATCGTCCGCAAGTGTAACACGGCGTATCTCGGCCATTTCTCAACGGATTCGTGCGAATCAAGCGTCATACGCGTTTTTAGCGTCTAAAACGCACGGGGAGCACGTTTTCGACGCGAAAAACTCGCGGATGTCCGAGATACGAGAGTTCTTGAACGAATCGCACGAAACGCGGTGCATCGTGTGTTTCGCTTGCAAAACGCGAGAACTAGCAAGATTTCATCGTCCGCAAGTGTAACACGGCGTATCTCGGCCATTTCTCAACGGATTCGTGCGAATCAAGTGTCATACGCGTTTTTAGCGTCTAAAACGCATGGGGAGCACGTTTTCGACGCGAAAAACTCGCGGATGTCCGAGATACGAGAGTTCTTGAACGAATCGAACGAAACGCGGTGCATCGTGTGTTTCGCTTGCAAAACGCGAGAACTAGCAAGATTTCATCGTCCGCAAGTGTAACACGGCGTATCTCGGCCATTTCTCAACGGATTCGTGCGAATCAATTGTCATACGCGTTTTTAGCGTCTAAAACGCACGGGGAGCACGTTTACGACGCGAAAAACTCGCGGATGTCCCAGATACGAGAGTTCTTGAACGAATCGAACGAAACGGGGTGCATCGTGTGTTTCGCTTGCAAAACGCGAGAACTAGCAAGATTTCATCGTCCGCAAGTGTAACACGGCGTATCTCGGCCATTTCTCAACGGATTCGTGCGAATCAAGTGTCATACGCGTTTTTAGCGTCTAAAACGCACGGGGAGCACGTTTCCGACGCGAAAAACGCGCGGATGTCCGAGATACGAGAGTTCTTGAACGAATCGAACGAAACGCGGTGCATCGTGTGTTTCGCTTGCAAAACGCGAGAACTAGCAAGATTTCATCGTCCGCAAGTGTAACACGGCGTATCTCGGCCATTTCTCAACGGATTCGTGCGAATCAAGTGTCATACGCGTTTTTAGCGTCTAAAACGCACGGGGAGCACGTTTTCGACGCGAAAAACTCGCGGATGTCCGAGATACGAGAGTTCTTGAACGAATCGAACGAAACGCGGTGCATCGTGTGTTTCGCTTGCAAAACGCGAGAACTAACAAGATTTCATCGTCCGCAAGTGTAACACGGCGTATCTCGGCCATTTCTCAACGGATTCGTGCGAATCAAGTGTCATACGCGTTTTTAGCGTCTAAAACGCACGGGGAGCACGTTTTCGACGCGAAAAACTCGCGGATGTCCGAGATACGAGAGTTCTTGAACGAATCGAACGAAACGCGGTGCATCGTGTGTTTCGCTTGCAAAACGCGAGAACTAGCAAGATTTCATCGTTCGCAAGTGTAACACGGCGTATCTCGGCCATTTCTCAACGGATTCGTACGAATCAAGTGTCATACGCGTTTTTAGCGTCTAAAACGCACGGGGAGCACGTTTACGACGCGAAAAACTCGCGGATGTCCCAGACACGAGAGTTCTTGAACGAATCGAACGAAACGGGGTGCATCGTGTGTTTCGCTTGCAAAACGCGAGAACTAGCAAGATTTCATCGTCCGCAAGTGTAACACGGCGTATCTCGGCCATTTCTCAACGGATTCGTGCGAATCAATTGTCATACGCGTTTTTAGCGTCTAAAACGCACGGGGACCACGTTTTCGACGCGAAAAACTCGCGGATGTCCGAGATACGAGAGTTCTTGAACGAATCGAACGAAACGCGGTGCTTCGTGTGTTTCGCTTGCAAAACGCGAGAAATAGCAAGATTTCATCGTCCGCAAAGGTAAGACGGCGTATCTCGGCCATTTCTCAACGGATTCGTGCGAATCAAGTGTCATACGCATTTTTAGCGTCTAAAACGCACGGGGAGCACGTTTTCGACGCGAAAAACTCGCGGATGTCCGAGGTACGAGAGTTCTTGAACGAATCGAACGAAACGCGGTGCATCGTGTGTTTCGCTTGCAAAACGCGAGAACTAGCAAGATTTCATCGTCCGCAAGTGTAACACGGCGTATCTCGGCCATTTCTCAACGGATTCGTGCGAATCAAGTGTCATACGCGTTTATAGCGTCTAAAACGCACGGGGAGCACGTTTTCGACGCGAAAAACTCGCGGATGTCCGAGATGCGAGAGTTCTTGGACGAATCGAACGAAACGCGGTGCATCGTGTGTTTCGCTTGCAAAACGCGAGAACTAGCAAGATTTCATCGTCCGCAAGTGTAACACGGCGTATCTCGGCCATTTCTCAACGGATTCGTGCGAATCAAGTGTCATACGCGTTTTTAGCGTCTAAAACGCACGGGGAGCACGTTTTCGACGCGAAAAACTCGCGGATGTCCGAGATACGAGAGTTCTTGAACGAATCGAACGAAACGCGGTGCATCGTGTGTTTCGCTTGCAAAACGCGAGAACTAGCAAGATTTCATCGTCCGCAAGTGTAACACGGCGTATCTCGGCCATTTCTCAACGGATTCGTGCGAATCAAGTGTCATACGCGTTTTTAGCGTCTAAAACGCACAGGGAGCACGTTTTCGACGCGAAATACTCGCGGATGTCCGAGATACTAGAGTTCTTGAACGAATCGAACGAAACGCGGTGCATCGTGTGTTTCGCTTGCAAAACGCGAGAACTAGCAAGATTTCATCGTCCGCAAGTGTAACACGGCGTATCTCGGCCATTTCTCAACGGATTCGTGCGAATCAAGTCTCATACGCGTTTTTAGCGTCTAAAACGCTCGGGGAGCACGTTTTCGACGCGAAAAACTCGCGGATGTCCGAGATACGAGAGTTCTTGAACGAATCGAACGAAACGCGGTGCATCGTGTGTTTCGCTTGCAAAACGCGGGAACTAGCAAGATTTCATCGTCCGCAAGTGTAACACGGCGTATCTCGGCCATTTCTCAACGGATTCGTTGCGAATCAAGTGTCATACGAGTTTTTAGCGTCTAAAACGCACGGGCAGCACGTTTTCGACGCGAAAAACTCGCGGATGTCCGAGATACGAGAGTTCTTGAACGAATCGAACAAAACGCGGTGCATCGTGTGTTTCGCTTGCAAAACGCGAGAACTAGCAAGATTTCATCGTCCGCAAGTGTAACACGGCGTATCTCGGCCATTTCTCAACGGATTCGTGCGAATCAAGTGTCATACGCGTTTTTAGCGTCTAAAACGCACGGGGACCACGTTTTCGACGCGAAAAACTCGCGGATGTCCGAGATACGAGAGTTCTTGAACGAATCGAACGAAACGCGGTGCTTCGTGTGTTTCGCTTGCAAAACGCGAGAAATAGCAAGATTTCATCGTCCGCAAAGGTAAGACGGCGTATCTCGGCCATTTCTCAACGGATTCGTGCGAATCAAGTGTCATACGCATTTTTAGCGTCTAAAACGCACGGGGAGCACGTTTTCGACGCGAAAAACTCGCGGATGTCCGAGGTACGAGAGTTCTTGAACGAATCGAACGAAACGCGGTGCATCGTGTGTTTCGCTTGCAAAACGCGAGAACTAGCAAGATTTCTTCGTCCGCAAGTGTAACACGGCGTATCTCGGCCATTTCTCAACGGATTCGTGCGAATCAAGTGTCATACGCGTTTTTAGCGTCTAAAACGCTCGGGGAGCACGTTTTCGACGCGAAAAGCTCGCGGATGTCCGAGATACGAGAGTTCTTGAATGAATCGAACGAAACGCGGTGCATCGTGTGTTTCGCTTGCAAAACGCGAGAACTAGCAAGATTTCTTCGTCCGCAAGTGTAACACGGCGTATCTCGGCCATTTCTCAACGGATTCGTGCGAATCAAGTGTCATACGCGTTTTTAGCGTCTAAAACGCTCGGGGAGCACGTTTTCGACGCGAAAAGCTCGCGGATGTCCGAGATACGAGAGTTCTTGAATGAATCGAACGAAACGCGGTGCATCGTGTGTTTCGCTTGCAAAACGCGAGAAATAGCAAGATTTCATCGTCCGCAAGTGTAACACGGCGTATCTCGGCCATTTCTCAACGGATTCGTGCGAATCAAGTGTCATACGCGTTTTTAGCGTCTAAAACGCACGGGGAGCACAATTTCGACGCGAAAAACTCGCGGATGTCCGAGATACGAGAGTTCTTGAACGAATCGAACGAAACGCGGTGCATCGTGTGTTTCGCTTGCAAAACGCGAGAACTAGCAAGATTTCATCGTCCGCAAGTGTAACACGGCGTATCTCGGCCATTTCTCAACGGATTCGTGCGAATCAAGTGTCATACGCGTTTATAGCGTCTAAAACGCACGGGGAGCACGTTTTCGACGCGAAAAACTCGCGGATGTCCGAGATGCGAGAGTTCTTGGACGAATCGAACGAAACGCGGTGCATCGTGTGTTTCGCTTGCAAAACGCGAGAACTAGCAAGATTTCATCGTCCGCAAGTGTAACACGGCGTATCTCGGCCATTTCTCAACGGATTCGTGCGAATCAAGTGTCATACGCGTTTTTAGCGTCTAAAACGCACGGGGAGCACGTTTTCGACGCGAAAAACTCGCGGATGTCCGAGATACGAGAGTTCTTGAACGAATCGAACGAAACGCGGTGCATCGTGTGTTTCGCTTGCAAAACGCGAGAACTAGCAAGATTTCATCGTCCGCAAGTGTAACACGGCGTATCTCGGCCATTTCTCAACGGATTCGTGCGAATCAAGTGTCATACGCGTTTTTAGCGTCTAAAACGCACAGGGAGCACGTTTTCGACGCGAAATACTCGCGGATGTCCGAGATACGAGAGTTCTTGAACGAATCGAACGAAACGCGGTGCATCGTGTGTTTCGCTTGCAAAACGCGAGAACTAGCAAGATTTCATCGTCCGCAAGTGTAACACGGCGTATCTCGGCCATTTCTCAACGGATTCGTGCGAATCAAGTCTCATACGCGTTTTTAGCGTCTAAAACGCTCGGGGAGCACGTTTTCGACGCGAAAAACTCGCGGATGTCCGAGATACGAGAGTTCTTGAACGAATCGAACGAAACGCGGTGCATCGTGTGTTTCGCTTGCAAAACGCGGGAACTAGCAAGATTTCATCGTCCGCAAGTGTAACACGGCGTATCTCGGCCATTTCTCAACGGATTCGTGCGAATCAAGTGTCATACGAGTTTTTAGCGTCTAAAACGCACGGGCAGCACGTTTTCGACGCGAAAAACTCGCGGATGTCCGAGATACGAGAGTTCTTGAACGAATCGAACAAAACGCGGTGCATCGTGTGTTTCGCTTGCAAAACGCGAGAACTAGCAAGATTTCATCGTCCGCAAGTGTAACACGGCGTATCTCGGCCATTTCTCAACGGATTCGTGCGAATCAAGTGTCATACGCGTTTTTAGCGTCTAAAACGCACGGGGACCACGTTTTCGACGCGAAAAACTCGCGGATGTCCGAGATACGAGAGTTCTTGAACGAATCGAACGAAACGCGGTGCTTCGTGTGTTTCGCTTGCAAAACGCGAGAAATAGCAAGATTTCATCGTCCGCAAAGGTAAGACGGCGTATCTCGGCCATTTCTCAACGGATTCGTGCGAATCAAGTGTCATACGCATTTTTAGCGTCTAAAACGCACGGGGAGCACGTTTTCGACGCGAAAAACTCGCGGATGTCCGAGGTACGAGAGTTCTTGAACGAATCGAACGAAACGCGGTGCATCGTGTGTTTCGCTTGCAAAACGCGAGAACTAGCAAGATTTCTTCGTCCGCAAGTGTAACACGGCGTATCTCGGCCATTTCTCAACGGATTCGTGCGAATCAAGTGTCATACGCGTTTTTAGCGTCTAAAACGCTCGGGGAGCACGTTTTCGACGCGAAAAGCTCGCGGATGTCCGAGATACGAGAGTTCTTGAATGAATCGAACGAAACGCGGTGCATCGTGTGTTTCGCTTGCAAAACGCGAGAAATAGCAAGATTTCATCGTCCGCAAGTGTAACACGGCGTATCTCGGCCATTTCTCAACGGATTCGTGCGAATCAAGTGTCATACGCGTTTTTAGCGTCTAAAACGCACGGGGAGCACAATTTCGACGCGAAAAACTCGCGGATGTCCGAGATACGAGAGTTCTTGAACGAATCGAACGAAACGCGGTGCATCGTGTGTTTCGCTTGCAAAACGCGAGAACTAGCAAGATTTCATCGTCCGCAAGTGTAACACGGCGTATCTCGGCCATTTCTCAACGGATTCGTGCGAATCAAGTGTCATACGCGTTTTTAGCGTCTAAAACGCACGGGGAGCACGTTTTCGACGCGAAAAACTCGCGGATGTCCGAGATGCGAGAGTTCTTGGACGAATCGAACGAAACGCGGTGCATCGTGTGTTTCGCTTGCAAAACGCGAGAACTAGCAAGATTTCATCGTCCGCAAGTGTAACACGGCGTATCTCGGCCATTTCTCAACGGATTCGTGCGAATCAAGTGTCATACGCGTTTTTAGCGTCTAAAACGCACGGGGAGCACGTTTTCGACGCGAAAAACTCGCGGATGTCCGAGATACGAGAGTTCTTGAACGAATCGAACGAAACGCGGTGCATCGTGTGTTTCGCTTGCAAAACGCGAGAACTAGCAAGATTTCATCGTCCGCAAGTGTAACACGGCGTATCTCGGCCATTTCTCAACGGATTCGTGCGAATCAAGTGTCATACGCGTTTTTAGCGTCTAAAACGCTCGGGGAGCACGTTTTCGACGCGAAAAACTCGCGGATGTCCGAGATACGAGAGTTCTTGAACGAATCGAACGAAACGCGGTGCATCGTGTGTTTCGCTTGCAAAACGCGGGAACTAGCAAGATTTCATCGTCCGCAAGTGTAACACGGCGTATCTCGGCCATTTCTCAACGGATTCGTGCGAATCAAGTGTCATACGAGTTTTTAGCGTCTAAAACGCACGGGCAGCACGTTTTCGACGCGAAAAACTCGCGGATGTCCGAGATACGAGAGTTCTTGAACGAATCGAACGAAACGCGGTGCATCGTGTGTTTCGCTTGCAAAACGCGAGAACTAGCAAGATTTCTTCGTCCGCAAGTGTGACACGGCGTATCTCGGCCATTTCTCAACGGATTCGTGCGAATCAAGTGTCATACGCGTTTTTAGCGTCTAAAACGCACGGGGAGCACGTTTTCGACGCGAAAAACTCGCGGATGTCCGAGATACGAGAGTTCTTGAACGAATCGAACGAAACGCGGTGCATCGTGTGTTTCGCTTGCAAAACGCGAGAAATAGCAAGATTTCATCGTCCGCAAGTGTAACACGGCGTATCTCGGCCGTTTCTCAACGGATTCGTGCGAATCAAGTGTCATACGCGTTTTTAGCGTCTAAAACGCACGGGGAGCACAATTTCGACGCGAAAAACTCGCGGATGTCCGAGATACGAGAGTTCTTGAACGAATCGAACGAAACGCGGTGCATCGTGTGTTTCGCTTGCAAAACGCGAGAACTAGCAAGATTTCATCGTCCGCAAGTGTAACACGGCGTATCTCGGCCATTTCTCAACGGATTCGTGCGAGTCAAGTGTCATACGCGTTTTTAGCGTCTAAAACGCACGGGGAGCACGTTTTCGACGCGAAAAACTCGCGGATGTCCGAGATACGACAGTTCTTGAACGAATCGAACGAAACGCGGTGCATCGTGTGTTTCGCTTGCAAAACGCGAGAAATAGCAAGATTTCATCGTCCGCAAGTGTAACACGGCGTATCTCGGCCATTTCTCAACGGATTCGTGCGAATCAAGTCTCATACGCGTTTTTAGCGTCTAAAACGCTCGGGGAGCACGTTTTCGACGCGAAAAACTCGCGGATGTCCGAGATACGAGAGTTCTTGAACGAATCGAACGAAACGCGGTGCATCGTGTGTTTCGCTTGCAAAACGCGGGAACTAGCAAGATTTCATCGTCCGCAAGTGTAACACGGCGTATCTCGGCCATTTCTCAACGGATTCGTGCGAATCAAGTGTCATACGAGTTTTTAGCGTCTAAAACGCACGGGCAGCACGTTTTCGACGCGAAAAACTCGCGGATGTCCGAGATACGAGAGTTCTTGAACGAATCGAACGAAACGCGGTGCATCGTGTGTTTCGCTTGCAAAACGCGAGAACTAGCAAGATTTCTTCGTCCGCAAGTGTGACACGGCGTATCTCGGCCATTTCTCAACGGATTCGTGCGAATCAAGTGTCATACGCGTTTTTAGCGTCTAAAACGCACGGGGAGCACGTTTTCGACGCGAAAAACTCGCGGATGTCCGAGATACGAGAGTTCTTGAACGAATCGAACGAAACGCGGTGCATCGTGTGTTTCGCTTGCAAAACGCGAGAAATAGCAAGATTTCATCGTCCGCAAGTGTAACACGGCGTATCTCGGCCGTTTCTCAACGGATTCGTGCGAATCAAGTGTCATACGCGTTTTTAGCGTCTAAAACGCACGGGGAGCACAATTTCGACGCGAAAAACTCGCGGATGTCCGAGATACGAGAGTTCTTGAACGAATCGAACGAAACGCGGTGCATCGTGTGTTTCGCTTGCAAAACGCGAGAACTAGCAAGATTTCATCGTCCGCAAGTGTAACACGGCGTATCTCGGCCATTTCTCAACGGATTCGTGCGAGTCAAGTGTCATACGCGTTTTTAGCGTCTAAAACGCACGGGGAGCACGTTTTCGACGCGAAAAACTCGCGGATGTCCGAGATACGACAGTTCTTGAACGAATCGAACGAAACGCGGTGCATCGTGTGTTTCGCTTGCAAAACGCGAGAAATAGCAAGATTTCATCGTCCGCAAGTGTAACACGGCGTATCTTGGCCATTTCTCAACGGATTCGTGCGAATCAAGTGTCATACGCGTTTTTAGCGTCTAAAACGCACGGGGAGCACGTTTTCGACGCGAAAAACTCGCGGATGTCCGAGATACGAGAGTTCTTGAACGAATCGAACGAAACGCGGTGCATCGTGTGTTTCGCTTGCAAAACGCGAGAACTAGCAAGATTTCATCGTCCGCAAGTGTAACACGGCGTATCTCGGCCATTTCTCAACGGATTCGTGCAAATCAAGCGTCATACGCGTTTTTAGCGTCTAAAACGCACGGGGAGCACGTTTCGACGCGAAAAACTCGCGGATGTCCGAGATACGAGAGTTCTTGAACGAATCGAACGAAACGCGGTCCATCGTGTGTTTCGCTTGCAAAACGCGAGAACTAGCAAGATTTCATCGTCCGCAAGTGTAACACGGCGTATCTCGGCCATTTCTCAACGGATTCGTGCGAATCAAGTGTCATACGCGTTTTTAGCGTCTAAAACGCACGGGGAGCACGTTTTCGACGCGAAAACTCGCGGATGTCCGAGATACGAGAGTTCTTGAACGAATCGAACGAAACGCGGTGCATCGTGTGCTTCCCTTGCAAAACGCGAGAACTAGCAAGATTCATCGTCCGCAAGTGTAACACGGCGTATCTCGGCCATTTCTCAACGGATTCGTGCGAATCAAGTGTCATACGCGTTTTTAGCGTCTAAAACGCACGGGGAGCACGTTTTCGACGCGAAAAACTGGCGGATGTTCGAGATACGAGAGTTCTTGAACGAATCGAACGAAACGCGGTGCATCGTGTGCTTCCCTTGCAAAACGCGAGAACTAGCAAGATTTCATCGTCCGCAAGTGTAACACGGCGTATCTCGGCCATTTCTCAACGGATTCGTGCGAATCAAGTGTCATACGCGTTTTTAGCGTCTAAAACGCACGGGGAGCACGTTTTCGACGCGAAAAACTCGCGGATGTTCGAGATACGAGAGTTCTTGAACGAATCGAACGAAACGCGGTGCATCGTGTGTTTCGCTTGCAAAACGCGAGAACTAGCAAGATTTCATCGTCCGCAAGTGTAACACGGCGTATCTCGGCCATTTCTCAACGGATTCGTGCGAATCAAGTGTCATACGCGTTTTTAGCGTCTAAAACGCACGGGGAGCGCGTTTTCGACGCGAAAAACTCGCGGATGTCCGAGATACGAGAGTTCTTGAACGAATCGAACGAAACGCGGTGCATCGTGTGTTTCGCTTGCAAAACGCGAGAACTAGCAAGATTTCATCGTCCGCAAGTGTAACACGGCGTATCTCGGCCATTTCTCAACGGATTCGTGCGAATCAAGCGTCATACGCGTTTTTAGCGTCTAAAACGCACGGGGAGCACGTTTTCGACGCGAAAAACTCGCGGATGTCCGAGATACGAGAGTTCTTGAACGAATCGAACGAAACGCGGTCCATCGTGTGTTTCGCTTGCAAAACGCGAGAACTAGCAAGATTTCATCGTCCGCAAGTGTAACACGGCGTATCTCGGCCATTTCTCAACGGATTCGTGCGAATCAAGTGTCATACGCGTTTTTAGCGTCTAAAACGCACGGGGAGCACGTTTTCGACGCGAAAAACTCGCGGATGTCCGAGATACGAGAGTTCTTGAAGGAATCGAACGAAACGCGGTGCATCGTGTGATTCGCTTGCAAAACGCGAGAACTAGCAAGATTTCATCGTCCGCAAGTGTAACACGGCGTATCTCGGCCATTTCTCAACGGATTCGTGCGAATCAAGTGTCATACGCGTTTTTAGCGTCTAAAACGCACGGGGAGCACGTTTTCGACGCGAAAAACTCGCGGATGTCCGAGATACGAGAGTTCTTGAACGAATCGAACGAAACGCGGTGCATCGTGTGTTTCGCTTGCAAAACGCGAGAACTAACAAGATTTCATCGTCCGCAAGTGTAACACGGCGTATCTCGGCCATTTCTCAACGGATTCGTGCGAATCAAGTGTCATACGCGTTTTTAGCGTCTAAAACGCACGGGGAGCACGTTTTCGACGCGAAAAACTCGCGGATGTCCGAGATACGAGAGTTCTTGAACGAATCGAACGAAACGCGGTGCATCGTGTGTTTCGCTTGCAAAACGCGAGAACTAGCAAGATTTCATCGTCCGCAAGTGTAACACGGCGTATCTCGGCCTTTTCTCAACGGATTCGTGCGAATCAAGTGTCATACGCGTTTTTAGCGTCTAAAACGCACGGGGAGCACGTTTACGACGCGAAAAACTCGCGGATGTCCGAGATACGAGAGTTCTTGAACGAATCGAACGAAACGGGGTGCATCGTGTGTTTCGCTTGCAAAACGTGAGAACTAACAAGATTTCATCGTCCGCAAGTGTAACACGGCGTATCTCGGCCATTTCTCAACGGATTCGTGCGAATCAAGTGTCATACGCGTTTTTAGCGTCTAAAACGCACGGGAGCACGTTTTCGACGCGAAAAACTCGCGGATGTCCGAGATACGAGAGTTCTTGAAGGAATCGAACGAAACGCGGTGCATCGTGTGTTTCGCTTGCAAAACGCGAGAACTAGCAAGATTTCATCGTCCGCAAGTGTAAGACGGCGTATCTCGGCCATTTCTCAACGGATTCGTGCGAATCAAGCGTCATACGCATTTTTAGCGTCTAAAACGAACGGGGAGCACGTTTTCGACGCGAAAAACTCGCGGATGTCCGAGATACGAGAGTTCTTGAACGAATCGAACGAAACGCGGTGCATCGTGTGTTTCGCTTGCAAAACGTGAGAACTAGCAAGATTTCATCGTCCGCATGTGTAACACGGCGTATCTCGGCCATTTCTCAACGGATTCGTGCGAATCAGGTGTCATACGCGTTTTTAGCGTCTAAAACGCACGGGGAGCACGTTTTCGACACGAAAAACTCGCGGATGTCCGAGATACGAGAGTTCTTGGACGAACCGAACGAAACGCGGTGCATCGTGTGTTTCGCTTGCAAAACGCGAGAACTAGCAAGATTTCATCGTCCGCAAGTGTAACACGGCGTATCTCGGCCATTTCTCAACGGATTCGTGCGAATCAAGTGTCATACGCGTTTTTAGCGTCTAAAACGCACGGGGAGCACGTTTTCGACGCGAAAAACTCGCGGATGTCCGAGATACGAGAGTTCTTGAACGAATCGAACGAAACGCGGTCCATCGTGTGTTTCGCTTGCAAAACGCGAGAACTAGCAAGATTTCATCGTCCGCAAGTGTAACACGGCGTATGTCGGCCATTTCTCAACGGATTCGTGCGAATCAAGTGTCATACGCGTTTTTAGCGTCTAAAACGCACGGGGAGCACGTTTTCGACGCGAAAAACTCGCGGATGTCCAAGATACGAGAGTTCTTGAACGAATCGAACGAAACGCGGTGCATCGTGTGCTTCCCTTGCAAAACGCGAGAACTAGCAAGATTTCATCGTCCGCAAGTGTAACACGGCGTATCTCGGCCTTTTCTCAACGGATTCGTGCGAATCAAGTGTCATACGCGTTTTTAGCGTCTAAAACGCACGGGGAGCACGTTTACGACGCGAAAAACTCGCGGATGTCCGAGATACGAGAGTTCTTGAACGAATCGAACGAAACGGGGTGCATCGTGTGTTTCGCTTGCAAAACGTTAGAACTAACAAGATTTCATCGTCCGCAAGTGTAACACGGCGTATCTCGGCCATTTCTCAACGGATTCGTGCGAATCAAGTGTCATACGCGTTTTTAGCGTCTAAAACGCACGGGGAGCACGTTTTCGACGCGAAAAACTCGCGGATGTCCGAGATACGAGAGTTCTTGAACGAATCGAACGAAACGCGGTGCATCGTGTGTTTCGCTTGCAAAACGCGAGAACTAGCAAGATTTCAGCGTCCGCAAGTGTAACACGGTGTATCTCGGCCATTTCTCAACGGATTCGTGCGAATCAAGTGTCATACGCGTTTTTAGCGTCTAAAACGCACGGGGAGCAAGTTTTCGACGCGAAAAACTCGCGGATGTCCGAGATACGAGAGTTCTTGAACGAATCGAACGAAACGCGGTGCATGGTGTGTTTCGTTTGCAAAACGCGAGAACTAGCAAGATTTCATCGTCCGCAAGTGTAACACGGCGTATCTCGGCCTTTTCTCAACGGATTCGTGCGAATCAAGTGTCATACGCGTTTTTAGCGTCTAAAACGCACGGGGAGCACGTTTACGACGCGAAAAACTCGCGGATGTCCGAGATACGAGAGTTCTTGAACGAATCGAACGAAACGGGGTGCATCGTGTGTTTCGCTTGCAAAACGTGAGAACTAACAAGATTTCATCGTCCGCAAGTGTAACACGGCGTATCTCGGCCATTTCTCAACGGATTCGTGCGAATCAAGTGTCATACGCGTTTTTAGCGTCTAAAACGCACGGGGAGCACGTTTTCGACGCGAAAAACTCGCGGATGTCCGAGATACGAGAGTTCTTGAAGGAATCGAACGAAACGCGGTGCATCGTGTGTTTCGCTTGCAAAACGCGAGAACTAGCAAGATTTCATCGTCCGCAAGTGTAAGACGGCGTATCTCGGCCATTTCTCAACGGATTCGTGCGAATCAAGCGTCATACGCATTTTTAGCGTCTAAAACGAACGGGGAGCACGTTTTCGACGCGAAAAACTCGCGGATGTCCGAGATACGAGAGTTCTTGAACGAATCGAACGAAACGCGGTGCATCGTGTGTTTCGCTTGCAAAACGTGAGAACTAGCAAGATTTCATCGTCCGCAAGTGTAACACGGCGTATCTCGGCCATTTCTCAACGGATTCGTGCGAATCAAGTGTCATACGCGTCTAAAACGCACGGGGAGCACGTTTTCGACGCGAAAAACTCGCGGATGTCCGAGATACGAGAGTTCTTGAACGAATCGAACGAAACGCGGTGCATCGTGTGTTTCGCTTGCAAAACGCGAGAACTAGCAAGATTTCATCGTCCGCAAGTGTAACACGGCGTATCTCGGCCATTTCTCAACGGATTCGTGCGAATCAAGTGTCATACGCGTTTTAGCGTCTAAAACGCACGGGGAGCACGTTTTCGACGCGAAAAACTCGCGGATGTCCGAGATACGAGAGTTCTTGAACGAATCGAACGAAACGCGGTGCATCGTGTGTTTCGCTTGCAAAACGCAGGAACTAGCAAGATTTCATCGTCCGCAAGTGTAACACGGCGTATCTCGGCCATTTCTCAACGGATTCGTGCGAATCAAGTGTCATACGCGTTTTTAGCGTCTAAAACGCACGGGGAGCACGATTTCGACGCGAAAAACTCGCGGATGTCCGAGATCCGAGAGTTCTTGAACGAATCGAACGAAACGCGGTGCATCGTGTGTTTCGCTTGCAAAACGCGAGAACTAGCAAGATTTCATCGTCCGCAAGTGTAACACGGCGTATCTCGGCCATTTCTCAACGGATTCGTGCGAATCAAGTGTCATACGCGTTTTTAGCGTCTAAAACGCACGGGGAGCAGGTTTTCGACGCGAAAAACTCGCGGATGTCCGAGATACGAGAGTTCTTGAACGAATCGAACGAAACGCGGTGCATCGTGTGTTTCGCTTGCAAAACGCGGGAACTAGCAAGATTTCATCGTCCGCAAGTGTAACACGGCGTATCTCGACCATTTCTCAACGGATTCGTGCGAATCAAGTGTCATACGCATTTTTAGCGTCTAAAACGCACGTGGAGCACGTTTTCGACGCGAAAAACTCGCGGATGTCCGAGATACGAGAGTTCTTGAACGAATCGAACGAAACGCGGTGCATCGTGTGTTTCGCTTGCAAAACGCGAGAACTAGCAAGATTTCATCGTCCGCAAGTGTAACACGGCGTATCTCGGCCATTTCTCAACGGATTCGTGCGAATCAAGTGTCATACGCGTTTTTAGCGTCTAAAACGCACGGGGAGCAGGTTTTCGACGCGAAAAACTCGCGGATGTCCGAGATACGAGAGTTCTTGAACGAATCGAACGAAACGCGGTGCATCGTGTGTTTCGCTTGCAAAACGCGGGAACTAGCAAGATTTCATCGTCCGCAAGTGTAACACGGCGTATCTCGGCCATTTCTCAACGGATTCGTGCGAATCAAGTGTCATACGCATTTTTAGCGTCTAAAACGCACGTGGAGCACGTTTTCGACGCGAAAAACTCGCGGATGTCCGAGATACGAGAGTTCTTGAACGAATCGAACGAAACGCGGTGCATCGTGTGTTTCGCTTGCAAAACGCGAGAACTAGCAAGATTTCATCGTCCGCAAGTGTAACACGGCGTATCTCGGCCATTTCTCAACGGATTCGTGCGAATCAAGTGTCATACGCGTTTTTAGCGTCTAAAACGCACGGGGAGCACGTTTTCGACGCGAAAAACTCGCGGATGTCCGAGATACGAGAGTTCTAGAACGAATCGAACGAAACGCGGTGCATCGTGTGTTTCGCTTGCAAAACGCGAGAACTAGCAAGATTTCATCGTCCGCAAGTGTAACACGGCGTATCTCGGCCATTTCTCAACGGATTCGTGCGAATCAAGTGTCATACGCGTTTTTAGCGTCTAAAACGCACGGGGAGCACGTTTTCGACGCGAAAAACTCGCGGATGTCCGAGATACGAGAGTTCTTGAACGAATCGAACGAAACGCTGTGCATCGTGTGTTTCGCTTGCAAAACGCAAGAACTAACAAGATTTCATCGTCCGCAAGTGTAACACGGCGTATCTCGGGCATTTCTCAACAGATTCGTGCGAAACAAGTGTCATACGCGTTTTTAGCGTCTAAAACGCACGGGGAGCACGTTTTCGACGCGAAAAACTCGCGGATGTCCGAGATACGAGAGTTCTTGAACGAATCGAACGAAACGCGGTGCATCGTGTGTCGCGCTTGCAAAACGCGAGAACTAGCAAGATTTCATCGTCCGTAAGTGTAACACGGCGTATCTCGGCCATTTCTCAACGGATTCGTGCGAATCAAGTGTCATACGCGTTTTTAGCGTCTAAAACGCACGGGGAGCACGTTTTCGACGCGAAAAACTCGCGGATGTCCGAGATACGAGAGTTCTTGAACGAATCGAACGAAACGCGGTGCATCGTGTGTCGCGCTTGCAAAACGCGAGAACTAGCAAGATTTCATCGTCCGCAAGTGTAACACGGCGTATCTCGGCCATTTCTCAACGGATTCGTGCGAATCAAGTGTCATACGCGTTTTTAGCGTCTAAAACGCACGGGGAGCACGTTTTCGACGCGAAAAACTCGCGGATGTCCGAGATACGAGAGTTCTTGAACGAATCGAACGAAACGCGGTGCATCGTGTGTCGCGCTTGCAAAACGCGAGAACTAGCAAGATTTCATCGTCCGCAAGTGTAACACGGCGTATCTCGGCCATTTCTCAACGGATTCGTGCGAATCAAGTGTCATACGCGTTTTTAGCGTCTAAAACGCACGGGGAGCACGTTTTCGACGCGAAAAACTCGCGGATGTCCGAGATACGAGAGTTCTTGAACGAATCGAACGAAACGCGGTGCATCGTGTGTTTCGCTTGCAAAACGCGAGAACTAGCAAGATTTCATCGTCCGCAAGTGTAACACGGCGTATCTCGGCCATTTCTCAACGGATTCGTGCGAATCAAGTGCCATACGCGTTTTTAGCGTCTAAAACGCACGGGGAGCACGTTTTCGACGCGAAAAACTCGCGGATGTCCGAGATACGAGAGTTCTTGAACGAATCGAACGAAACGCGGTGCATCGTGTGTTTCGCTTGCAAAACGCAGGAACTAGCAAGATTTCATCGTCCGCAAGTGTAACACGGCGTATCTCGGCCATTTCTCAACGGATCCGTGCGAATCAAGTGTCATACGCGTTTTTAGCGTCTAAAACGCACGGGGAGCACGATTTCGACGCGAAAAACTCGCGGATGTCCGAGATCCGAGAGTTCTTGAACGAATCGAACGAAACGCGGTGCATCGTGTGTTTCGCTTGCAAAACGCGAGAACTAGCAAGATTTCATCGTCCGCAAGTGTAACACGGCGTATCTCGGCCATTTCTCAACGGATTCGTGCGAATCAAGTGTCATACGCGTTTTTAGCGTCTAAAACGCACGGGGAGCAGGTTTTCGACGCGAAAAACTCGCGGATGTCCGAGATACGAGAGTTCTTGAACGAATCGAACGAAACGCGGTGCATCGTGTGTTTCGCTTGCAAAACGCGGGAACTAGCAAGATTTCATCGTCCGCAAGTGTAACACGGCGTATCTCGGCCATTTCTCAACGGATTCGTGCGAATCAAGTGTCATACGCATTTTTAGCGTCTAAAACGCACGGGGAGCACGTTTTCGACGCGAAAAACTCGCGGATGTCCGAGATACGAGAGTTCTTGAACGAATCGAACGAAACGCGGTGCATCGTGTGTTTCGCTTGCAAAACGCGAGAACTAGCAAGATTTCATCGTCCGCAAGTGTAACACGGCGTATCTCGGCCATTTCTCAACGGATTCGTGCGAATCAAGTGTCATACGCGTTTTTAGCGTCTAAAACGCACGGGGAGCACGTTTTCGACGCGAAAAACTCGCGGATGTCCGAGGTACGAGAGTTCTTGAACGAATCGAACAAAACGCGGTGCATCGTGTGTTTCGCTTGCAAAACGCGAGAACTAGCAAGATTTCATCGTCCGCAAGTGTAACACGGCGTATCTCGGCCATTTCTCAACGGATTCGTGCGAATCAAGTGTCATACGCGTTTTTAGCGTCTAAAACGCACGGGGACCACGTTTTCGACGCGAAAAACTCGCGGATGTCCGAGATACGAGAGTTCTTGAACGAATCGATCGAAACGCGGTGCTTCGTGTGTTTCGCTTGCAAAACGCGAGAAATAGCAAGATTTCATCGTCCGCAAGTGTAAGACGGCGTATCTCGGCCATTTCTCAACGGATTCGTGCGAATCAAGTGTCATACGCATTTTTAGCGTCTAAAACGCACGGGGAGCACGTTTTCGACGCGAAAAACTCGCGGATGTCCGAGGTACGAGAGTTCTTGAACGAATCGAACGAAACGCGGTGCATCGTGTGTTTCCCTTGCAAAACGCGAGAACTAGCAAGATTTCATCGTCCGCAAGTGTAACACGGCGTATCTCGGCCATTTCTCAACGGATTCGTGCGAATCAAGTGTCATACGCGTTTTTAGCGTCTAAAACGCACGGGGAGCACGTTTTCGACGCGAAAAACTCGCGGATGTCCGAGATACGAGAGTTCTTGAACGAATCGAACGAAACGCGGTGCATCGTGTGTCGCGCTTGCAAAACGCGAGAACTAGCAAGATTTCATCGTCCGCAAGTGTAACACGGCGTATCTCGGCCATTTCTCAACGGATTCGTGCGAATCAAGTGTCATACGCGTTTTTAGCGTCTAAAACGCACGGGGAGCACGTTTTCGACGCGAAAAACTCGCGGATGTCCGAGATACGAGAGTTCTTGAACGAATCGAACGAAACGCGGTGCATCGTGTGTCGCGCTTGCAAAACGCGAGAACTAGCAAGATTTCATCGTCCGCAAGTGTAACACGGCGTATCTCGGCCATTTCTCAACGGATTCGTGCGAATCAAGTGTCATACGCGTTTTTAGCGTCTAAAACGCACGGGGAGCACGTTTTCGACGCGAAAAACTCGCGGATGTCCGAGATACGAGAGTTCTTGAACGAATCGAACGAAACGCGGTGCATCGTGTGTTTCGCTTGCAAAACGCAGGAACTAGCAAGATTTCATCGTCCGCAAGTGTAACACGGCGTATCTCGGCCATTTCTCAACGGATTCGTGCGAATCAAGTGTCATACGCATTTTTAGCGTCTAAAACGCACGGGGAGCACGTTTTCGACGCGAAAAACTCGCGGATGTCCGAGATACGAGAGTTCTTGAACGAATCGAACGAAACGCGGTGCATCGTGTGTTTCGCTTGCAAAACGCGAGAACTAGCAAGATTTCATCGTCCGCAAGTGTAACACGGCGTATCTCGGCCATTTCTCAACGGATTCGTGCGAATCAAGTGTCATACGCGTTTTTAGCGTCTAAAACGCACGGGGAGCACGTTTTCGACGCGAAAAACTCGCGGATGTCCGAGGTACGAGAGTTCTTGAACGAATCGAACAAAACGCGGTGCATCGTGTGTTTCGCTTGCAAAACGCGAGAACTAGCAAGATTTCATCGTCCGCAAGTGTAACACGGCGTATCTCGGCCATTTCTCAACGGATTCGTGCGAATCAAGTGTCATACGCGTTTTTAGCGTCTAAAACGCACGGGGACCACGTTTTCGACGCGAAAAACTCGCGGATGTCCGAGATACGAGAGTTCTTGAACGAATCGATCGAAACGCGGTGCTTCGTGTGTTTCGCTTGCAAAACGCGAGAAATAGCAAGATTTCATCGTCCGCAAGTGTAAGACGGCGTATCTCGGCCATTTCTCAACGGATTCGTGCGAATCAAGTGTCATACGCATTTTTAGCGTCTAAAACGCACGGGGAGCACGTTTTCGACGCGAAAAACTCGCGGATGTCCGAGGTACGAGAGTTCTTGAACGAATCGAACGAAACGCGGTGCATCGTGTGTTTCCCTTGCAAAACGCGAGAACTAGCAAGATTTCATCGTCCGCAAGTGTAACACGGCGTATCTCGGCCATTTCTCAACGGATTCGTGCGAATCAAGTGTCATACGCGTTTTTAGCGTCTAAAACGCACGGGGAGCACGTTTTCGACGCGAAAAACTCGCGGATGTCCGAGATACGAGAGTTCTTGAACGAATCGAACGAAACGCGGTGCATCGTGTGTCGCGCTTGCAAAACGCGAGAACTAGCAAGATTTCATCGTCCGCAAGTGTAACACGGCGTATCTCGGCCATTTCTCAACGGATTCGTGCGAATCAAGTGTCATACGCGTTTTTAGCGTCTAAAACGCACGGGGAGCACGTTTTCGACGCGAAAAACTCGCGGATGTCCGAGATACGAGAGTTCTTGAACGAATCGAACGAAACGCGGTGCATCGTGTGTCGCGCTTGCAAAACGCGAGAACTAGCAAGATTTCATCGTCCGCAAGTGTAACACGGCGTATCTCGGCCATTTCTCAACGGATTCGTGCGAATCAAGTGTCATACGCGTTTTTAGCGTCTAAAACGCACGGGGAGCACGTTTTCGACGCGAAAAACTCGCGGATGTCCGAGATACGAGAGTTCTTGAACGAATCGAACGAAACGCGGTGCATCGTGTGTCGCGCTTGCAAAACGCGAGAACTAGCAAGATTTCATCGTCCGCAAGTGTAACACGGCGTATCTCGGCCATTTCTCAACGGATTCGTGCGAATCAAGTGTCATACGCGTTTTTAGCGTCTAAAACGCACGGGGAGCACGTTTTCGACGCGAAAAACTCGCGGATGTCCGAGATACGAGAGTTCTTGAACGAATCGAACGAAACGCGGTGCATCGTGTGTTTCGCTTGCAAAACGCGAGAACTAGCAAGATTTCATCGTCCGCAAGTGTAACACGGCGTATCTCGGCCATTTCTCAACGGATTCGTGCGAATCAAGTGTCATACGCGTTTTTAGCGTCTAAAACGCACGGGGAGCACGTTTTCGACGCGAAAAACTCGCGGATGTCCGAGATACGAGAGTTCTTGAACGAATCGAACGAAACGCGGTGCATCGTGTGTTTCGCTTGCAAAACGCAGGAACTAGCAAGATTTCATCGTCCGCAAGTGTAACACGGCGTATCTCGGCCATTTCTCAACGGATCCGTGCGAATCAAGTGTCATACGCGTTTTTAGCGTCTAAAACGCACGGGGAGCACGATTTCGACGCGAAAAACTCGCGGATGTCCGAGATCCGAGAGTTCTTGAACGAATCGAACGAAACGCGGTGCATCGTGTGTTTCGCTTGCAAAACGCGAGAACTAGCAAGATTTCATCGTCCGCAAGTGTAACACGGCGTATCTCGGCCATTTCTCAACGGATTCGTGCGAATCAAGTGTCATACGCGTTTTTAGCGTCTAAAACGCACGGGGAGCAGGTTTTCGACGCGAAAAACTCGCGGATGTCCGAGATACGAGAGTTCTTGAACGAATCGAACGAAACGCGGTGCATCGTGTGTTTCGCTTGCAAAACGCGGGAACTAGCAAGATTTCATCGTCCGCAAGTGTAACACGGCGTATCTCGGCCATTTCTCAACGGATTCGTGCGAATCAAGTGTCATACGCATTTTTAGCGTCTAAAACGCACGGGGAGCACGTTTTCGACGCGAAAAACTCGCGGATGTCCGAGATACGAGAGTTCTTGAACGAATCGAACGAAACGCGTTGCATCGTGTGTTTCGCTTGCAAAACGCGAGAACTAGCAAGATTTCATCGTCCGCAAGTGTAACACGGCGTATCTCGGCCATTTCTCAACGGATTCGTGCGAATCAAGTGTCATACGCGTTTTTAGCGTCTAAAACGCACGGGGAGCACGTTTTCGACGCGAAAAACTCGCGGATGTCCGAGATACGAGAGTTCTTGAACGAATCGGACAAAACGCGGTGCATCGTGTGTTTCGCTTGCAAAACGCGAGAACTAGCAAGATTTCATCGTCCGCAAGTGTAACACGGCGTATCTCGGCCATTTCTCAACGGATTCGTGCGAATCAAGTGTCATACGCGTTTTTAGCGTCTAAAACGCACGGGGACCACGTTTTCGACGCGAAAAACTCGCGGATGTCCGAGATACGAGAGTTCTTGAACGAATCGATCGAAACGCGGTGCTTCGTGTGTTTCGCTTGCAAAACGCGAGAAATAGCAAGATTTCATCGTCCGCAAGTGTAAGACGGCGTATCTCGGCCATTTCTCAACGGATTCGTGCGAATCAAGTGTCATACGCATTTTTAGCGTCTAAAACGCACGGGGAGCACGTTTTCGACGCGAAAAACTCGCGGATGTCCGAGGTACGAGAGTTCTTGAACGAATCGAACGAAACGCGGTGCATCGTGTGTTTCGCTTGCAAAACGCGAGAACTAGCAAGATTTCATCGTCCGCAAGTGTAACACGGCGTATCTCGGCCATTTCTCAACGGATTCGTGCGAATCAAGTGTCATACGCGTTTTTAGCGTCTAAAACGCACGGGGAGCACGTTTTCGACGCGAAAAACTCGCGGATGTCCGAGATACGAGAGTTCTTGAACGAATCGAACAAAACGCGGTGCATCGTGTGTTTCGCTTGCAAAACGCGAGAACTAGCAAGATTTCTTCGTCCGCAAGTGTAACACGGCGTATCTCGGCCATTTCTCAACGGATTCGTGCGAGTCAAGTGTCATACGCGTTTTTAGCGTCTAAAACGCACGGGGAGCACGTTTTCGACGCGAAAAACTCGCGGATGTCCGAGATACGACAGTTCTTGAACGAATCGAACGAAACGCGGTGCATCGTGTGTTTCGCTTGCAAAACGCGAGAAATAGCAAGATTTCATCGTCCGCAAGTGTAAGACGGCGTATCTCGGCCATTTCTCAACGGATTCGTGCGAATCAAGTGTCATACGCGTTTTTAGCGTCTAAAACGCACGAGGAGCACGTTTTCGACGCGAAGAACTCGCGGATGTCCGAGATACGAGAGTTCTTGAACGAATCGAACGAAACGCGGTGCATCGTGTGTTTCGCTTGCAAAACGCGAGAACTAGCAAGATTTCATCGTCCGCAAGTGTAACACGGCGTATCTCGGCCATTTCTCAACGGATTCGTGCGAATCAAGTGTCATACGCGTTTTTAGCGTCTAAAACGCACGGGGAGCACGTTTCCGACGCGAAAAACGCGCGGATGTCCGAGATACGAGAGTTCTTGAACGAATCGAACGAAACGCGGTGCATCGTGTGTTTCGCTTGCAAAACGCGAGAACTAGCAAGATTTCATCGTCCGCAAGTGTAACACGGCGTATCTCGGCCATTTCTCAACGGATTCGTGCGAATCAAGTGTCATACGCGTTTTTAGCGTCTAAAACGCACGGGGAGCACAATTTCGACGCGAAAAACTCGCGGATGTCCGAGATACGAGAGTTCTTGAACGAATCGAACGAAACGCGGTGCATCGTGTGTTTCGCTTGCAAAACGCGAGAACTAACAAGATTTCATCGTCCGCAAGTGTAACACGGCGTATCTCGGCCATTTCTCAACGGATTCGTGCGAATCAAGTGTCATACGCGTTTTTAGCGTCTAAAACGCACGGGGAGCACGTTTTCGACGCGAAAACCTCGCGGATGTCCGAGATACGAGAGTTCTTGAACGAATCGAACGAAACGCGGTGCATCGTGTGTTTCGCTTGCAAAACGCGAGAAATAGCAAGATTTCATCGTCCGCAAGTGTAAGACGGCGTATCTCGGCCATTTCTCAACGGATTCGTGCGAATCAAGTGTCATACGCGTTTTTAGCGTCTAAAACGCACGAGGAGCACGTTTTCGACGCGAAGAACTCGCGGATGTCCGAGATACGAGAGTTCTTGAACGAATCGAACGAAACGCGGTGCATCGTGTGTTTCGCTTGCAAAACGCGAGAACTAGCAAGATTTCATCGTCCGCAAGTGTAACACGGCGTATCTCGGCCATTTCTCAACGGATTCGTGCGAATCAAGTGTCATACGCGTTTTTAGCGTCTAAAACGCACGGGGAGCACGTTTCCGACGCGAAAAACGCGCGGATGTCCGAGATACGAGAGTTCTTGAACGAATCGAACGAAACGCGGTGCATCGTGTGTTTCGCTTGCAAAACGCGAGAACTAGCAAGATTTCATCGTCCGCAAGTGTAACACGGCGTATCTCGGCCATTTCTCAACGGATTCGTGCGAATCAAGTGTCATACGCGTTTTTAGCGTCTAAAACGCACGGGGAGCACGTTTTCGACGCGAAAAACTCGCGGATGTCCGAGATACGAGAGTTCTTGAACGAATCGAACGAAACGCGGTGCATCGTGTGTTTCGCTTGCAAAACGCGAGAACTAACAAGATTTCATCGTCCGCAAGTGTAACACGGCGTATCTCGGCCATTTCTCAACGGATTCGTGCGAATCAAGTGTCATACGCGTTTTTAGCGTCTAAAACGCACGGGGAGCACGTTTTCGACGCGAAAACCTCGCGGATGTCCGAGATACGAGAGTTCTTGAACGAATCGAACGAAACGCGGTGCATCGTGTGTTTCGCTTGCAAAACGCGAGAACTAGCAAGATTTCATCGTTCGCAAGTGTAACACGGCGTATCTCGGCCATTTCTCAACGGATACGTGCGAATCAAGTGTCATACGCGTTTTTAGCGTCTAAAACGCACGGGGAGCACGCTTACGACGCGAAAAACTCGCGGATGTCCGAGATACGAGAGTTCTTGAACGAATCGAACGAAGCGGGGTGCATCGTGTGTTTCGCTTGCAAAACGCGAGAACTAGCAAGATTTAATCGTCCGCAAGTGTAACACGGCGTATCTCGGCCATTTCTCAACGGATTCGTGCGAATCAAGTGTCATACGCGTTTTTAGCGTCTAAAACGCACGGGGAGCACGTTTTCGACGCGAAAAACTCGCGGATGTCCGAGATACGAGAGTTCTTGAAGGAATCGAACGAAACGCGGTGCATCGTGTGTTTCGCTTGCAAAACGCGAGAACTAGCAAGATTTCATCGTCCGCAAGTGTAAGACGGCGTATCTCGGCCATTTCTCAACGGATTCGTGCGAATCAAGTGTCATACGCATTTTTAGCGTCTAAAACGCACGGGGAGCACGTTTTCGACGCGAAAAACTCGCGGATGTCCGAGATACGAGAGTTTATTTATTTATTTAATCCAAATATACGGGTAAAACCCAATAAGTACAGATGGCAAACATAAGTTTAAAGAAAATAAAAACAAAAGTGATTAAAAGTAATAACAGATAACAATCAACAATACAATAAAGTAATATGAAATGATAATAGTATAATAAAATAATAATAATAATAATAATAATAATAATAATAATAATACAAAAATATAATGTGAAAACTGAAATAAGAAGGAAAAAAAGAAAAAAAGAAAAAGAAATGAAAGAAGGAAAAAGAAAATGAAAAAGAAGATTTAAAATATAAAATGTATAAAATATGAAAAAGAAAATATATAATATAAAAGGAGTATGATGTAACGACTAAGATTAGGTAACAAAGGAAACAATGGGACGAAGTCTAGCACGGATCACCACCTCGGCAGGCTGCTATTGCGTCTCTACGGAAGGAAAGAAGTGAAGGGGAGAAGAAATCTAGAGAATTTCCGCAAGAATTTGCAGATGCACAGATACGTGAGAGGGGATCTTTGTAAAGGAGGTTGGTTCGATAGAAGGGGATGCGGAATAAGGGAGAGGAACGCGTGGATCTGCTAGGAACATTAAAATAAACTGTGCTTAATAGAAGGGGATCTTGGATATGCCCGATGATCACTTTATGAAGGAAAATGAGGTCGGATGTTCTTCTACGTTCTTCGAGTGGACGAATGTTTAGGCGTTGCGAGATGAGTGAGTAATCATGGCTAAGGCGATGCATAGGAGAGCCCATCTGAAAAGCAGCAAAGCGTAGGAAAGAATGTTGGACCTGCTCAATCCGATATATATCTCTAGCTGTGTGAGGACTCCAAATTTGTGACGCGTACTCGAGATGAGGTCTGATCAGACCGAAATAGAGGATCCTGAGAGTGAGCGAGTTGCCGAAGTCACGTCCGAAGCGCTTCAAGAAGCCGAGAAGTCTAGAAGCGGTTTTCGAGATGTTAAGGATATGGGACGAGAATGATAAACGCGTATCGAAAATAATCCCTAGGTCACGTACGCTCTCAACACGAGGGAGGATCGAGCCAGCCAATGAGTAAGAGAAGTTGGTCGGTGTAAGAGATCGGGTGAAGCTCATGACAAAGGATTTCTTGGTGTTGAGGGACAGATTGTTTCTGTCGCACCAAAGAGCAATGTTCGCCAGGTCGTGTTGAAGGAGATGGCAGTCCCGAGCGTCCTTAATTCCCAGGTAGACTTTCAAGTCGTCGGCGTAAAGTAAGTATTTGGCATGGGTAATTGCTTGAGATACATCATTAATGAATATGATAAATAAGAGGGGGCCGAGATGGGAGCCCTGTGGTACACCGGAGGTGGTGGGGAAGGCATCGGAACGAAAATTCAGAACGCGGACGGCCTGCGACCTGTTGGTCAAGTACGAAGAAAGCCATGCCAATATATTGCCTCGAAAGCCAAAGATTTGAAGTTTGTGAGATAAGATATTCACGTCGACAGTATCAAAGGCCTTACTAAAATCCAGGTAGGCGGTGTCGACCTGGCCACCGTTATCCAGCTGGCGGGATGTGAAAGCACTGTAGGAGGCGAGATTGGTCACCGATGATCTACCGCCTACGAATCCATGTTGCTGAGTAATGATGTGGTTAAAGAGAGAAGGTTTGAGCATGTCCGCTACAATACTTTCGAAGACCTTCGGTATAACGTTGAGAATGCTGATTGACCGATAATTTGAAACGATGGATCTGTCCCCGGATTTAAAAATGGGGGTAACCAGGCTAGATTTCCAGTCCTGCGGGAAAATGCCCGAGGAGAGGGAACGGTTAAATATTAGCCACAGAGGACGGGATAAGATGAAGCTGCAGTTTTTAAGTAATAACGGGTGGATACCATCTACCCCTGGACCAGAAGTGGTTTTAAGAGAATTGAGTTTTTCAAAGATAGCGCTGATAGAGATTGTAAGGTCGGCGAGATCGAATGTGCTGGTGTTAATAGGGGAGGAAGTAACGACGGGAACGCACGGTTTGTAAACAGATTTGAAGAAATCCGCAAACAGATTGGCAATGTCCTGGCCCGAGTCAACGGAATTATCACCGTGAGACAAAGTGGAGGGAATACTCGGAGATTTCCTTCTAGAGTTGACAAACGACCAAAAGGAATTGGCATTTGTTCGAATAGTTTGTTCTGTAGAGTGAACGTATCGAGAGTAGTCCTCCTTTGCCAGTTCCTTACACTCCGCTCTCAAGCCAGAAAAACTAAGATAATCCTCATAGCTATTGGACGTTTTATAAATTTTATGCGCCCTTTTTTTTTAGATGTTCAATTTGGTTAGGTTTCTAGAGAACCACCTAGGGTATCGAGGGTTCCGAGGAGTGCGGACTGGAACAAATAGTTCGATAGCACGGTAGAGATGCGTATATAAGAATGAGACAGAGTCATCCACCGAGGTGACCGAGAGGCCGTCGTCCCAGTTGACGTCATTAAAATAACCTATTATAGAGGAATAGTCGGCCCTGTTAAAATCGTACTGCTGCTGGAAGGGTTGGTGCGTGAGGCGATTAAGTTTTGTGAAGTTGGGATGAAATAATAGCGCTGGGTGGTAGTAATCGCAGGGAAGGAGCGGATCCAAAGCCTGCGTGCAGTACATATTGTCGTCATTTGAGAAACAGACATCATGAGTATGACCGTATTCATTGGGAATGGAGTTCTTTTGCATCATTCCAGCGGAGACGAAGAATTCAGATAGAAGCTCCGCAGACGTAGTGTTGCGCGATGACGTATGAGAGAGAGCGGAAGTAGTAACTGGCCAAACGGCATGTGGAAGGTTGAAATCACCAGACACATAGCTATTGTCAAACGTGTGCCGTTCAAATAGGAAGCTGAGTTCATCGCGATATAGAGAGTAAGTAGTGGACGTAGAGGCAGGAGGGATATAGACAGTGGAGAAGAGGCAACGAAATGAGTCGAACTTCACAGAGACGGCGAGATGTTCCAAGGATGAGTCTGGTATGTGGATTTCATGAGCGGAGTAAGCGGAGCGGACGGCTAAAAGAACGCCACCCCCACGTCTAAAGCGGCTTGTTTGGGCGCATCTATCCCTACGAAAGACGTTGTAGCCCACCAAGCCCAGTTCCGAGGACGGGATATCGTCGGTCAGCCACGTCTCCACGAGCACAATGATGTCGGGTTGGTGTGAAGAAGAGCAGAGGCCTTGATGTAAGGTGGCTAACTTCGTACGGATGCCTCGAGTGTTTTGGAAGTAGATCCGTGGGCGGAGGCTCCGTTTTTTGAGGGGGCATTCTTCTTGACGATCCTAGGGACCCCGTGGAGATACCGGATGGTCATGGAACTATCCGCCAAATCGATGAGTTGTTGCCTTAGTTTCCGGAGGTGTTCACGTTCCTTAGGGGTCCTGTCTTGAGAGATGGCTATGTGACCTTTGTATGCTGCTTTAGCTCGGAGAATGTCCTTTGGGGATCTTGAAGACGGGAACGTAACGCAGATTGGGCGAACCTTCCCCATTTGAGATCGACCAAGTCGTCGAATTTTTACCCCGGAGTAGTCACCCGGGATTACTGAGTTAAGGATCCCACAAACGGACTCCTTTTCCTTTTGTGCGTCGAGAGTTGAGATGGAGGGTACTTCCTCAAGGTTAAACAAAAGTAGATTACGCTCTCTATTTTGCCGATCCTGGACTTCCGATATGACGTCTTCTTCGTTCGGGAGGTTGACCATGGACGGCGAGCTAAGGTTGGAAGCTTCGATGTTGTCGACTCGTTTGGAGAGATCAGCGATGTTTTTTGCAATCCCAGTAAACTGCGCATTGTACATGGTGTGTAGTTCGGTCCGGATCAAACTCACTTCTGATAGCAGTTCATCCTTGAGCTTCGAAAATTCAGATGAGATAAGTGATCGCAGTACGTTAAGTGTTGCTTGATCTATGCCAGAGGGTGACGAGGGTAGGTCCGGGGACGTGGTTTGACAGCATGCCAGCTCACCAGAGATCCCTATAATACCGGCTTTGGACGCACAGCTCGGGTGGTAATGTAGATTACAGTTATCACAGGAAACTGCTTTTAGTACCACTTTGGAACAGCCTTTACAGGTCCTTTTGTTGACGTGTGACATGTTTACTTTTCTTATGTCCGACCGGTGTGCCGATAATTTGAAACCAATGAGGATTACCGGACAGATGATGTTATTATGACAGACACACAGATCAGCTGAGGCCAAAAAGAGCAGAGAAAGCCGCGATAACTAATATAGGCTTATGTCTGGACCGAGGAGATGAGAGCAGAGTGCCTGACCAGATCGAAAAGAGCACCGAGTAGATCGTGAAAGGAGAGACGCAGAACCACACGCATTTATATACGTACAGCCAAGTAACTGCAGAGACAGAACG
Organism: Priocnemis perturbator; assembly: GCA_963942575.1. NCBI lineage: Eukaryota > Metazoa > Arthropoda > Insecta > Hymenoptera > Pompilidae > Priocnemis > Priocnemis perturbator. Next base: position 40,278 of record CAWWDK010000264.1, read on the forward strand.
GCTATTCGGAACTTTCACACAACCGTCACAGCACTAAAAAGCAGCGCAATATACACGGGAACTGTCCACAAACTTTTTTAGGCGTTATAAACGTACATGAGATATGTACGATCGCGAGCTGGTACTCGCTTGATTGTAGAAATTCGCTTAGATATAAATTTTACAGTCGGATCGACGCACGAGCGACCGAACACGTCCGTTCGGTTCCGTTGTTGACACACACCATCCTGTGAGAGTTCTTGAACGAATCGAACGAAACGCGGTGCATCGTGTGTTTCGCTTGCAAAACGCGAGAACTAGCAAGATTTCATCGTCCGCATGTGTAACACGGCGTATCTCGGCCATTTCTCAACGGATTCGTGCGAATCAAGTGTCATACGCGTTTTTAGCGTCTAAAACGCACGGGGAGAACGTTTACGACGCGAAAAACTCGCGGATGTCCGAGATACGAGAGTTCTTGAACGAATCGAACGAAACGGGGTGCATCGTGTGTTTCGCTTGCAAAACGCGAGAACTAGCAAGATTTCATCGTCCGCAAGTGTAACACGGCGTATCTCGGCCATTTCTCAACGGATTCGTGCGAATCAAGTGTCATACGCGTTTTTAGCGTCTAAAACGCACGGGGAGCACGTTTTCGACGCGAAAAACTCGCGGATGTCAGAGATACGAGAGTTCTTGAACGAATCGAACGAAACGCGGTGCATCGTGTGTTTCGCTTGCAAAACGCGAGAACTAGCAAGATTTCATCGTCCGCAAGTGTAACACGGCGTATCTCGGCCATTTCTCAACGGATTCGTGCGAATCAAGTGTCATACGCGTTTTTAGCGTCTAAAACGCACGGGGAGCACGTTTTCGACACGAAAAACTCGCGGATGTCCGAGACACGAGAGTTCTTGAACGAATCGAACGAAACGCGGTGCATCGTGTGTTTCGCTTGCAAAACGCGAGAACTAGCAAGATTTCATCGTCCGCAAGTGTAACACGGCGTATCTCGGCCATTTCTCAACGGATTCGTGCGAATCAAGTGTCATACGCGTTTTTAGCGTCTAAAACGCACGGGGAGCACGTTTTCGATGCGGAAAACTCGCGGATGTCCGAGATACGAGAGTTCTTGAACGAATCGAACGAAACGCGGTGCAACGCGTGTTTCGCTTGCAAAACGCGAGAACTAGCAAGATTTCATCGTCCGCAAGTGTAACACGGCGTATCTCGGCCATTTCTCAACGGATTCGTGCGAATCAAGTGTCATACGCGTTTTTAGCGTCTAAAACGCACAGGGAGCACGTTTTCGACGCGAAATACTCGCGGATGTCCGAGATACGAGAGTTCTTGAACGAATCGAACGAAACGCGGTGCATCCTGTGTTTCGCTTGCAAAACGCGAGAACTAGCAAGATTTCATCGTCCGCAAGTGTAACACGGCGTATCTCGGCCATTTCTCAACGGATTCGTGCGAATCAAGTGTCATACGCGTTTTTAGCGTCTAAAACGCACGGGGAGCACGTTTTCGATGCGAAAAACTCGCGGATGTCCGAGATACGAGAGTTCTTGAACGAATCGAACGAAACGCGGTGCATCGCGTGTTTCGCTTGCAAAACGCGAGAACTAGCAAGATTTCATCGTCCGCAAGTGTAACACGGCGTATCTCGGCCATTTCTCAACGGATTCGTGCGAATCAAGTGTCATACGCGTTTTTAGCGTCTAAAACGCACAGGGAGCACGTTTTCGACGCGAAATACTCGCGGATGTCCGAGATACGAGAGTTCTTGAACGAATCGAACGAAACGCGGTGCATCGTGTGTTTCGCTTGCAAAACGCGAGAACTAGCAAGATTTCATCGTCCGCAAGTGTAACACGGCGTATCTCGGCCATTTCTCAACGGATTCGTGCGAATCAAGTGTCATACGCGTTTTTAGCGTCTAAAACGCACGGGGAGCACGTTTTCGACGGGAAAAACTCGCGGATGTCCGAGATACGAGAGTTCTTGTACGAATCGAACGGAACGCGGTGCATCGTGTGTTTCGCTTGCAAAACGCGAGAACTAGCAAGATTTCATCGTCCGCAAGTGTAACACGGCGTATCTCGGCCATTTCTCAACGGATTCGTGCGAATCAAGTGTCATACGCGTTTTTAGCGTCTAAAACGCACGGCGAGCACGTTTTCGACGCGAAAAACTCGCGGATGTCCGAGATGCGAGAGTTCTTGGACGAATCGAACGAAACGCGGTGCATCGTGTGTTTCGCTTGCAAAACGCGAGAACTAGCAAGATTTCATCGTCCGCAAGTGTAACACGGCGTATCTCGGCCATTTCTCAACGGATTCGTGCGAATCAAGTGTCATACGCGTTTTTAGCGTCTAAAACGCACGGGGAGCACGTTTTCGACGCGAAAAACTCGCGGATGTCCGAGATGCGAGAGTTCTTGGACGAATCGAACGAAACGCGGTGCATCGTGTGTTTCGCTTGCAAAACGCGAGAACTAGCCAGATTTCATCGTCCGCAAGTGTAACACGGCGTATCTCGGCCATTTCTCAACGGATTCGTGCGAATCAAGTGTCATACGCGTTTTTAGCGTCTAAAACGCACGGGGAGCACGTTTTCGATGCGAAAAACTCGCGGATGTCCGAGATACGAGAGTTCTTGAACGAATCGAACGAAACGCGGTGCATCGCGTGTTTCGCTTGCAAAACGCGAGAACTAGCAAGATTTCATCGTCCGCAAGTGTAACACGGCGTATCTCGGCCATTTCTCAACGGATTCGTGCGAATCAAGTGTCATACGCGTTTTTAGCGTCTAAAACGCACAGGGAGCACGTTTTCGACGCGAAATACTCGCGGATGTCCGAGATACGAGAGTTCTTGAACGAATCGAACGAAACGCGGTGCATCGTGTGTTTCGCTTGCAAAACGCGAGAACTAGCAAGATTTCATCGTCCGCAAGTGTAACACGGCGTATCTCGGCCATTTCTCAACGGATTCGTGCGAATCAAGTGTCATACGCGTTTTTAGCGTCTAAAACGCACGGGGAGCACGTTTTCGACGGGAAAAACTCGCGGATGTCCGAGATACGAGAGTTCTTGTACGAATCGAACGGAACGCGGTGCATCGTGTGTTTCGCTTGCAAAACGCGAGAACTAGCAAGATTTCATCGTCCGCAAGTGTAACACGGCGTATCTCGGCCATTTCTCAACGGATTCGTGCGAATCAAGTGTCATACGCGTTTTTAGCGTCTAAAACGCACGGCGAGCACGTTTTCGACGCGAAAAACTCGCGGATGTCCGAGATGCGAGAGTTCTTGGACGAATCGAACGAAACGCGGTGCATCGTGTGTTTCGCTTGCAAAACGCGAGAACTAGCAAGATTTCATCGTCCGCAAGTGTAACACGGCGTATCTCGGCCATTTCTCAACGGATTCGTGCGAATCAAGTGTCATACGCGTTTTTAGCGTCTAAAACGCACGGGGAGCACGTTTTCGACGCGAAAAACTCGCGGATGTCCGAGATGCGAGAGTTCTTGGACGAATCGAACGAAACGCGGTGCATCGTGTGTTTCGCTTGCAAAACGCGAGAACTAGCCAGATTTCATCGTCCGCAAGTGTAACACGGCGTATCTCGGCCATTTCTCAACGGATTCGTGCGAATCAAGTGTCATACGCGTTTTTAGCGTCTAAAACGCACGGGGAGCACGTTTTCGATGCGAAAAACTCGCGGATGTCCGAGATACGAGAGTTCTTGAACGAATCGAACGAAACGCGGTGCATCGCGTGTTTCGCTTGCAAAACGCGAGAACTAGCAAGATTTCATCGTCCGCAAGTGTAACACGGCGTATCTCGGCCATTTCTCAACGGATTCGTGCGAATCAAGTGTCATACGCGTTTTTAGCGTCTAAAACGCACAGGGAGCACGTTTTCGACGCGAAATACTCGCGGATGTCCGAGATACGAGAGTTCTTGAACGAATCGAACGAAACGCGGTGCATCGTGTGTTTCGCTTGCAAAACGCGAGAACTAGCAAGATTTCATCGTCCGCAAGTGTAACACGGCGTATCTCGGCCATTTCTCAACGGATTCGTACGAATCAAGTGTCATACGCGTTTTTAGCGTCTAAAACGCACGGGGAGCACGTTTTCGACGCGAAAAGCTCGCGGATGTCCAAGATACGAGAGTTCTTGAACGAATCGAACGAAACGCGGTGCATCGTGTGTTTCGCTTGCAAAACGCGAGAACTAGCAAGATTTCATCGTCCGCAAGTGTAACACGGCGTATCTCGGCCATTTCTCAACGGATTCGTGCGAATCAAGTGTCATACGAGTTTTTAGCGTCTAAACGCACGGGCAGCACGTTTTCGACGCGAAAAACTCGCGGATCTCCGAGATACGAGAGTTCTTGGGCGAATCGAACGAAACGCGGTGCATCGTGTGTTTCGCTTGCAAAACGCGAGAACTAGCAAGATTTCATCGTCCGCAAGTGTAACACGGCGTATCTCGGCCATTTCTCAACGGATTCGTGCGAATGAAGTGTCATACGCGTTTTTAGCGTCTAAAACGCACAGGGAGCACGTTTTCGACGCGAAATACTCGCGCATGTCCGAGATACGAGAGTTCTTGAACGAATCGAACGAAACGCGGTGCATCGTGTGTTTCGCTTGCAAAACGCGAGAACTAGCAAGATTTCATCGTCCGCAAGTGTAACACGGCGTATCTCGGCCATTTCTCAACGGATTCGTGCGAATCAAGTGTCATACGCGTTTTTAGCGTCTAAAACGCACGGGGAGCACGTTTTCGATGCGAAAAACTCGCGGATGTCCGAGATACGAGAGTTCTTGAACGAATCGAACGAAACGCGGTGCAACGCGTGTTTCGCTTGCAAAACGCGAGAACTAGCAAGATTTCATCGTCCGCAAGTGTAACACGGCGTATCTCGGCCATTTCTCAACGGATTCGTGCGAATCAAGTGTCATACGCGTTTTTAGCGTCTAAAACGCACAGGGAGCACGTTTTCGACGCGAAATACTCGCGGATGTCCGAGATACGAGAGTTCTTGAACGAATCGAACGAAACGCGGTGCATCGTGTGTTTCGCTTGCAAAACGCGAGAACTAGCAAGATTTCATCGTCCGCAAGTGTAACACGGCGTATCTCGGCCATTTCTCAACGGATTCGTGCGAATCAAGTGTCATACGCGTTTTTAGCGTCTAAAACGCACGGGGAGCACGTTTTCGATGCGAAAAACTCGCGGATGTCCGAGATACGAGAGTTCTTGAACGAATCGAACGAAACGCGGTGCATCGTGTGTTTCGCTTGCAAAACGCGAGAACTAGCAAGATTTCATCGTCCGCAAGTGTAACACGGCGTATCTCGGCCATTTCTCAACGGATTCGTGCGAATCAAGTGTCATACGCGTTTTTAGCGTCTAAAACGCACAGGGAGCACGTTTTCGAGCGCGAAATACTCGCGGATGTCCGAGATACGAGAGTTCTTGAACGAATCGAACGAAACGCGGTGCATCGTGTGTTACGCTTGCAAAACGCGAGAACTAGCAAGATTTCATCGTCCGCAAGTGTAACACGGCGTATCTCGGCCATTTCTCAACAGATTCGTGCGAATCAAGTGTCATACGCGTTTTTAGCGTCTAAAACGCACGGGGAGCACGTTTTCGACGGGAAAAACTCGCGGATGTCCGAGATACGAGAGTTCTTGAACGAATCGAACGGAACGCGGTGCATCGTGTGTTTCGCTTGCAAAACGCGAGAACTAGCAAGATTTCATCGTCCGCAAGTGTAACACGGCGTATCTCGGCCATTTCTCAACGGATTCGTGCGAATCAAGTGTCATACGCGTTTTTAGCGTCTAAAACGCACGGCGAGCACGTTTTCGACGCGAAAAACTCGCGGATGTCCGAGATGCGAGAGTTCTTGGACGAATCGAACGAAACGCGGTGCATCGTGTGTTTCGCTTGCAAAACGCGAGAAGTAGCCAGATTTCATCGTCCGCAAGTGTAACACGGCGTATCTCGGCCATTTCTCAACGGATTCGTGCGAATCAAGTGTCATACGCGTTTTTAGCGTCTAAAACGCACGGGGAGCACGTTTTCGACGCGAAAAACTCGCGGATGTCCGAGATACGAGAGTTCTTGGACGAATCGAACGAAACGCGGTGCATCGTGTGTTTCGCTTGCAAAACGCGAGAACTAGCAAGATTTCATCGTCCGCAAGTGTAACACTGCGTATCTCGGCCATTTCTCAACGGATTCGTGCGAATCAAGTGTCATACGCGTTTTTAGCGTCTAAAACGCACGGGGAGCACGTTTTCGACGCGAAAAACTCGCGGATGTCCGAGATACGAGAGTTCTTGAACGAATCGAACGAAACGCGGTGCATCGTGTGTTTCGCTTGCAAAACGCGAGAACTAGCAAGATTTCATCGTCCGCAAGTGTAACACGGCGTATCTCGGCCATTTCTCAACGGATTCGTGCGAATCAAGTCTCATACGCGTTTTTAGCGTCTAAAACGCACGGGGAGCACGTTTTCGACGCGAAAAACTCGCGGATGTCCGAGATACGAGAGTTCTTGAACGAATCGAACGAAACGCGGTGCATCGTGTGTTTCGCTTGCAAAACGCGAGAACTAGCAAGATTTCATCGTCCGCAAGTGTAACACGGCGTATCTCGGCCATTTCTCAACGGATTCGAGCGAATCAAGTGTCATACGCGTTTTTAGCGTCTAAAACGCACGGGCAGCACATTTTCGACGCGAAAAACTCGCGGATGTCCGAGATACGAGAGTTCTTGACCGAATCGAACGAAACGCGGTGCATCGTGTGTTTGGCTTGCAAAACGCGACAACTAGCAAGATTTCATCGTCCGCAAGTGTAACACGGCGTATATCGGCCATTTCTCAACGGATTCGTGCGAATCAAGTGTCATACGCGTTTTTAGCGTCTAAAGCGCACGGGGAGCACGTTTTCGACGCGAAAAACTAGCGGATGTCCGAGATACGAGAGTTCTTGAACGAATCGAACGAAACGCGGTGCATCGTGTGTTTCGCTTGCAAAACGCGAGAACTAGCAAGATTTCATCGTCCGCAAGTGTAACACGGCGTATCTCGGCCATTTCTCAACGGATTCGTGCGAATCAAGTGTCATACGCGTTTTTAACGTCTAAAACCCACGGGGAGCACGTTTTCGACGCGAAAAACTCGCGGATGTCCGAGATACGAGAGTTCTTGAACGAATCGAACGAAACGCGGTGCATCGTGTGTTTCGCTTGCAAAACGCGAGAACTAGCAAGATTTCATCGTCCGCAAGTGTAACACGGCGTATCTCGGCCATTTCTCAACGGATTCGTACGAATCAAGTGTCATACGCGTTTTTAGCGTCTAAAACGCACGGGGAGCACGTTTTCGACGCGAAAAGCTCGCGGATGTCCAAGATACGAGAGTTCTTGAACGAATCGAACGAAACGCGGTGCATCGTGTGTTTCGCTTGCAAAACGCGAGAACTAGCAAGATTTCATCGTCCGCAAGTGTAACACGGCGTATCTCGGCCATTTCTCAACGGATTCGTGCGAATCAAGTGTCATACGAGTTTTTAGCGTCTAAACGCACGGGCAGCACGTTTTCGACGCGAAAAACTCGCGGATCTCCGAGATACGAGAGTTCTTGGGCGAATCGAACGAAACGCGGTGCATCGTGTGTTTCGCTTGCAAAACGCGAGAACTAGCAAGATTTCATCGTCCGCAAGTGTAACACGGCGTATCTCGGCCATTTCTCAACGGATTCGTGCGAATCAAGTGTCATACGCGTTTTTAGCGTCTAAAACGCACGGGGAGCACGTTTTCGACGCGAAAAACTCGCGGATGTCCGAGATACGAGAATTCTTGAACGAATTGAACGAAACGCGGTGCATCGTGTGTTTCGCTTGCAAAACGCGAGAACTAGCAAGATTTCATCGTCCGCAAGTGTAACACGGCGTATCTCGGCCATTTCTCAACGGATTCGTGCGAATCAAGTGTCATACGCGTTTTTAGCGTCTAAAACGCACAGGGAGCACGTTTTCGACGCGAAATACTCGCGGATGTCCGAGATACGAGAGTTCTTGAACGAATCGAACGAAACGCGGTGCATCGTGTGTTTCGCTCGCAAAACGCGAGAACTAGCAAGATTTCATCGTCCGCAAGTGTAACACGGCGTATCTCGGCCATTTCTCAACGGATTCGTGCGAATCAAGTGTCATACGCGTTTTTAGCGTCTAAAACGCACGGGGAGCACGTTTTCGACGGGAAAAACTCGCGGATGTCCGAGATACGAGAGTTCTTGAACGAATCGAACGGAACGCGGTGCATCGTGTGTTTCGCTTGCAAAACGCGAGAACTAGCAAGATTTCATCGTCCGCAAGTGTAACACGGCGTATCTCGGCCATTTCTCAACGGATTCGTGCGAATCAAGTGTCATACGCGTTTTTAGCGTCTAAAACGCACGGCGAGCACGTTTTCGACGCGAAAAACTCGCGGATGTCCGAGATGCGAGAGTTCTTGGACGAATCGAACGAAACGCGGTGCATCGTGTGTTTCGCTTGCAAAACGCGAGAACTAGCCAGATTTCATCGTCCGCAAGTGTAACACGGCGTATCTCGGCCATTTCTCAACGGATTCGTGCGAATCATGTGTCATACGGGTTTTTAGCGTCTAAAACGCACGGGGAGCACGTTTTCGACGCGAAAAACTCGCGGATGTCCGAGATACGAGAGTTCTTGAACGAATCGAACGAAACGCGGTGCATCGTGTGTTTCGCTTGCAAAACGCGAGAACTAGCAAGATTTCATCGTCCGCAAGTGTAACACGGCGTATCTCGGCCATTTCTCAACGGATTCGTGCGAATCAAGTGTCATACGCGTTTTTAGCGTCTAAAACGCACAGGGAGCACGTTTTCGACGCGAAATACTCGCGGATGTCCGAGATACGAGAGTTCTTGTACGAATCGAACGAAACGCGGTGCATCGTGTGTTTCGCTTGCAAAACGCGAGAACTAGCAAGATTTCATCGTCCGCAAGTGTAACACGGCGTATCTCGGCCATTTCTCAACGGATTCGTGCGAATCAAGTGTCATACGCGTTTTTAGCGTCTAAAGCGCACAGGGAGCACGTTTTCGACGCGAAATACTCGCGGATGTCCGAGATACGAGAGTTCTTGAACGAATCGAACGAAACGCGGTGCATCGTGTGTTTCGCTCGCAAAAGGCGAGAACTAGCAAGATTTCATCGTCCGCAAGTGTAACACGGCGTATCTCGGCCATTTCTCAACGGATTCGTGCGAATCAAGTGTCATACGCGTTTTTAGCGTCTAAAACGCACGGGGAGCACGTTTTCGACGGGAAAAACTCGCGGATGTCCGAGATACGAGAGTTCTTGAACGAATCGAACGGAACGCGGTGCATCGTGTGTTTCGCTTGCAAAACGCGAGAACTAGCAAGATTTCATCGTCCGCAAGTGTAACACGGCGTATCTCGGCCATTTCTCAACGGATTCGTGCGAATCAAGTGTCATACGCGTTTTTAGCGTCTAAAACGCACGGCGAGCACGTTTTCGACGCGAAAAACTCGCGGATGTCCGAGATGCGAGAGTTCTTGGACGAATCGAACGAAACGCGGTGCATCGTGTGTTTCGCTTGCAAAACGCGAGAACTAGCCAGATTTCATCGTCCGCAAGTGTAACACGGCGTATCTCGGCCATTTCTCAACGGATTCGTGCGAATCAAGTGTCATACGCGTTTTTAGCGTCTAAAACGCACGGGGAGCACGTTTTCGACGCGAAAAACTCGCGGATGTCCGAGATACGAGAGTTCTTGAACGAATCGAACGAAACGCGGTGCATCGTGTGTTTCGCTTGCAAAACGCGAGAACTAGCAAGATTTCATCGTCCGCAAGTGTAACACGGCGTATCTCGGCCATTTCTCAACGGATTCGTGCGAATCAAGTGTCATACGCGTTTTTAGCGTCTAAAACGCACGGGGAGCACGTTTTCGACGCGAAAAACTCGCGGATGTCCGAGATACGAGAGTTCTTGAACGAATCGAACGAAACGCGGTGCATCGTGTGTTTCGCTTGCAAAACGCGAGAACTAGCAAGATTTCATCGTCCGCAAGTGTAACACGGCGTATCTCGGCCATTTCTCAACGGATTCGTGCGAATCAAGTGTCATACGCGTTTTTAGCGTCTAAAACGCACGGGGAGCACGTTTTCGACGCGAAAAACTCGCGGATGTCCGAGATGCGAGAGTTCTTGGACGAATCGAACGAAACGCGGTGCATCGTGTGTTTCGCTTGCAAAACGCGAGAACTAGCCAGATTTCATCGTCCGCAAGTGTAACACGGCGTATCTCGGCCATTTCTCAACGGATTCGTGCGAATCAAGTGTCATACGCGTTTTTAGCCTCTAAAACGCACGGGGAGCACGTTTTCGACGCGAAGAACTCGCGGATGTCCGAGATACGAGAGTTCTTGAACGAATCAAACGAAACGCGGTGCATCGTGTGTTTCGCTTACAAAACGCGAGAACTAGCAAGATTTCATCGTCCGCATGTGTAACACGGCGTATCTCGGCCATTTCTCAACGGATTCGTGCGAATCAAGTGTCATACGCGTTTTTAGTGTCTAAAACGCACGGGGAGCACGTTTTCGACGCGAAAAACTCGCGGATGTCCGAGATACGAGAGTTCTTGAACGAATCGAACGAAACGCTGTGCATCGTGTGTTTCGCTTGCAAAACGCGAGAACTAGCAAGATTTCATCGTCCGCAAGTGTAACACGGCGTATCTCGGCCATTTCTCAACGGATTCGTGCGAATCAAGTGTCATACGCGTTTTTAGCGTCTAAAACGCACGGGGAGCACGTTTTCGACGCGAAGAACTCGCGGATGTCCAAGATACGAGAGTTCTTGAACGAATCGAACGAAACGCGGTGCATCGTGTGTTTCGCTTACAAAACGCGAGAACTAGCAAGATTTCATCGTCCGCATGTGTAACACGGCGTATCTCGGCCATTTCTCAACGGATTCGTGCGAATCAAGTGTCATACGCGTTTTTAGCGTCTAAAACGCACGGGGAGCACGTTTTCGACGCGAAAAACTCGCGGATGTCCGAGATACGAGAGTTCTTGAACGAATCGAACGAAACGCGGTGCATCGTGTGTTTCGCTTGCAAAACGCGAGAACTAGCAAGATTTCATCGTCCGCAAGTGTAACACGGCGTATCTCGGCCATTTCTCAACGGATTCGTGCGAATCAAGTGTCATACGCGTTTTTAGCGTCTAAAACGCACAGGGAGCACGTTTTCGACGCGAAATACTCGCGGATGTCCGAGATACGAGAGTTCTTGTACGAATCGAACGAAACGCGGTGCATCGTGTGTTTCGCTTGCAAAACGCGAGAACTAGCAAGATTTCATCGTCCGCAAGTGTAACACGGCGTATCTCGGCCATTTCTCAACGGATTCGTGCGAATCAAGTGTCATACGCGTTTTTAGCGTCTAAAACGCACAGGGAGCACGTTTTCGACGCGAAATACTCGCGGATGTCCGAGATACGAGAGTTCTTGAACGAATCGAACGAAACGCGGTGCATCGTGTGTTTCGCTCGCAAAACGCGAGAACTAGCAAGATTTCATCGTCCGCAAGTGTAACACGGCGTATCTCGGCCATTTCTCAACGGATTCGTGCGAATCAAGTGTCATACGCGTTTTTAGCGTCTAAAACGCACGGGGAGCACGTTTTCGACGGGAAAAACTCGCGGATGTCCGAGATACGAGAGTTCTTGAACGAATCGAACGGAACGCGGTGCATCGTGTGTTTCGCTTGCAAAACGCGAGAACTAGCAAGATTTCATCGTCCGCATGTGTAACACGGCGTATCTCGGCCATTTCTCAACGGATTCGTGCGAATCAAGTGTCATACGCGTTTTTAGCGTCTAAAACGCACGGGGAGCACGTTTTCGACGCGAAAATCTCGCGGATGTCCGAGATACGAGAGTTCTTGAACGAATCGAACGAAACGCGGTGCATCGTGTGTTTCGCTTACAAAACGCGAGAACTAGCAAGATTTCATCGTCCGCATGTGTAACACGGCGTATCTCGGCCATTTCTCAACGGATTCGTGCGAATCAAGTGTCATACGCGTTTTTAGCGTCTAAAACGCACGGGGAGCACGTTTTCGACGCGAAAAACTCGCGGATGTCCGAGATACGAGAGTTCTTGAACGAATCGAACGAAACGCGGTGCATCGTGTGTTTCGCTTACAAAACGCGAGAACTAGCAAGATTTCATCGTCCGCAAGTGTAACACGGCGTATCTCGGCCATTTCTCAACGGATTCGTGCGAATCAAGTGTCATACGCGTTTTTAGCGTCTAAAACGCACGGGGAGCACGTTTTCGACGCGAAAAACTCGCGGATGTCCGAGAAACGAGAGTTCTTGGATGAATCGAACGAAACACGGTGCATCGTGTGTTTCGCTTACAAAACGCGAGAACTAGCAAGATTTCATCGTCCGCATGTGTAACACGCGTATCTCGGCCATTTTTCAACGGATTCGTGCGAATCAAGTGTCATACGCGTTTTTAGCGTCTAAAACGCACGGGGAGCACGTTTTCGACGCGAAAAACTCGCGGATGCCCGAGATACGAGAGTTCTTGACCGATTCGAACGAAACGCGGTGCATCGTGTGTTTGGCTTGCAAAACGCGACAACTAGCAAGATTTCATCGTCCGCAAGTGTAACACGGCGTATCTCGGCCATTTCTCAACGGATTCGTGCGAATCAAGTGTCATACGCGTTTTTAGCGTCTAAAGCGCACGGGGAGCACGTTTTCGACGCGAAAAACTCGCGGATGTCCGAGATACGAGAGTTCTTGAACGAATCGAACGAAACGCTGTGCATCGTGTGTTTCGCTTGCAAAACGCGAGAACTAGCAAGATTTCATCGTCCGCAAGTGTAACACGGCGTATCTCGGCCATTTCTCAACGGATTCGTGCGAATCAAGTGTCATACGCGTTTTTAGCGTCTAAAACGCACGGGGAGTACGTTTTCGACGCGAAAAACTCTCGGATGTCCGAGATACGAGAGTTCTTGAACGAATCGAACGAAACGCGGTGCATCGTGTGTTTCGCTTGCAAAACGCGAGAACTAGCAAGATTTCATCGTCCGCAAGTGTAACACGGCGTATCTCGGCCATTTCTCAACGGATTCGTGCGAATCAAGTGTCATACGCGTTTTTAGCGTCTAAAACGCACGGGGAGCACGTTTTCGACGCGAAAAACTCGCGGATGTCCGAGATGCGAGAGTTCTTGGACGAATCGAACGAAACGCGGTGCATCGTGTGTTTCGCTTGCAAAACGCGAGAACTAGCCAGATTTCATCGTCCGCAAGTGTAACACGGCGTATCTCGGCCATTTCTCAACGGATTCGTGCGAATCAAGTGTCATACGCGTTTTTAGCCTCTAAAACGCACGGGGAGCACGTTTTCGACGCGAAGAACTCGCGGATGTCCAAGATACGAGAGTTCCTGAACGAATCGAACGAAACGCGGTGCATCGTGTGTTTCGCTTACAAAACGCGAGAACTAGCAAGATTTCATTGTCCGCATGTGTAACACGGCGTATCTCGGCCATTTCTCAACGGATTCGTGCGAATCAAGTGTCATACGCGTTTTTAGCGTCTAAAACGCACGGGGCGCACGTTTTCGACGCGAAAAACTCGCGGATGTCCGAGATACGAGAGTTCTTGAACGAATCGAACGAAACGCGGTGCATCGTGTGTTTCGCTTGCAAAACGCGAGAACTAGCAAGATTTCATCGTCCGCAAGTGTAACACGGCGTATCTCGGCCATTTCTCAACGGATTCGTGCGAATCAAGTGTCATACGCGTTTTTAGCGTCTAAAACGCACAGGGAGCACGTTTTCGACGCGAAATACTCGCGGATGTCCGAGATACGAGAGTTCTTGAACGAATCGAACGGAACGCGGTGCATCGTGTGTTTCGCTTGCAAAACGCGAGAACTAGCAAGATTTCATCGTCCGCAAGTGTAACACGGCGTATCTCGGCCATTTCTCAACGGATTCGTGCGAATCAAGTGTCATACGCGTTTTTAGCGTCTAAAACGCACGGCGAGCACGTTTTCGACGCGAAAAACTCGCGGATGTCCGAGATGCGAGAGTTCTTGGACGAATCGAACGCAACGCGGTGCATCGTGTGTTTCGCTTACAAAACGCGAGAACTAGCAAGATTTCATCGTCCGCATGTGTAACACGCGTATCTCGGCCATTTTTCAACGGATTCGTGCGAATCAAGTGTCATACGCGTTTTTAGCGTCTAAAACGCACGGGGAGCACGTTTTCGACGCGAAAAACTCGCGGATGCCCGAGATACGAGAGTTCTTGACCGAATCGAACGAAACGCGGTGCATCGTGTGTTTGGCTTGCAAAACGCGACAACTAGCAAGATTTCATCGTCCGCAAGTGTAACACGGCGTATCTCGGCCATTTCTCAACGGATTCGTGCGAATCAAGTGTCATACGCGTTTTTAGCGTCTAAAGCGCACGGGGAGCACGTTTTCGACGCGAAAAACTCGCGGATGTCCGAGATACGAGAGTTCTTGAACGAATCGAACGAAACGCGGTGCATCGTGTGTTTCGCTTGCAAAACGCGAGAACTAGCAAGATTTCATCGTCCGCAAGTGTAACACGGCGTATCTCGGCCATTTCTCAACGGATTCGTGCGAATCAAGTGTCATACGCGTTTTTATCGTCTAAAACGCACGGGGAGCACGTTTTCGACGCGAAAAACTCGCGGATATCCGAGATACGAGAGTTCTTGAACGAATCGAACGAAACGCGGTGCATCGTGTGTTCCGCTTGCAAAACGCGAGGACTAGCAAGATTTCATCGTCCGCAAGTGTAACACGGCGTATCTCGGCCATTTCTCAACGGATTCGAGCGAATCAAGTGTCATACGCGTTTTTAGCGTCTAAAACGCACGGGGAGCACGTTTTCAACGCGAAAAACTCGCGGATGTCCGAGATACGAGAGTTCTTGAACGAATCGAACGAAACGCGGTGCATCGTGTGTTTCGCTTGCAAAACGCGAGAACTAGCAAGATTTCATCGTCCGCAAGTGTAACACGGCGTATCTCGGCCATTTCTCAACGGATTCGTGCGAATCAAGTGTCATACGCGTTTTTAGCGTCTAAAACGCACGGGGAGCACGTTTTCGACGCGAAAAACTCGCGGATGTCCGAGATACGAGATTTCTTGAACGAATCGAACGAAACGCGGTGCATCGTGTGCTTCGCTTGCAAACGCGAGAACTAGCAAGATTTCATCGTCCGCAAGTGTAACACGGCGTATCTCGGCCATTTCTCAACGGATTCGTGCGAATCAAGTGTCATACGCGTTTTTAGCGTCTAAAACGCACGGGGAGCACGTTTTCGACGCGAAAAACTCGCGGATGTCCGAGACACGAGAATTCTTGAACGAATCGAACGAAACGCGGTGCATCGTGTGTTTCGCTTGCAAAACGCGAGAACTAGCAAGATTTCATCGTCCGCAAGTGTAACACGGCGTATCTCGGCCATTTCTCAACGGATTCGTGCGAATCAAGTGTCATACGCGTTTTTAGCGTCTAAAACGCACAGGGAGCACGTTTTCGACGCGAAAAACTCGCGGATGTCCGAGATACGAGAGTTCTTGAACGAATCGAACGAAACGCGGTGCATCGTGTGTTTCGCTTGCAAAACGCGAGAACTAGCAAGATTTCATCGTCCGCAAGTGTAACACGGCGTATCTCGGCCATTTCTCAACGGATTCGTGCGAATCAAGTGTCATACGCGTTTTTAGCGTCTAAAACGCACGGGGAGCCCCTTTTCAACGCGAAAAACTCGCGGATGTCCGAGATACGAGAGTTCTTGAACGAATCGAACGAAACGCGGTGCATCGTGTTTTTCGCTTGCAAAACGCGAGAATTAGCAAGATTTCATCGTCCGCAAGTGTAAGACGGCGTATCTCGGCCATGTCTCAATGGATTCGTGCGAATCAAGTGTCATACGCGTTTTTAGCGTCTAAAACGCACGGGGAGCACGTTTTCGACGCGAAAAACTCGCGGATGTCCGAGATACGAGAGTTCTTGAACGAATCGAACGAAACGCGGTGCATCGTGTGTTTCGCTTGCAATACGCGAGAACTAGCAAGATTTCATCGTCCGCAAGTGTAACACGGCGTATCTCGGCCATTTCTCAACGGATTCGTGCGAATCAAGTGTCATACGCGTTTTTAGCGTCTAAAACGCACGGGGAGCACGTTTTCGACGCGAAAAACTCGCGGATGTCCGAGATACGAGAGTTCTTGAACGAATCGAACGAAACGCGGTGCATCGTGTGTTTCGCTTGCAAAACGCGAGAACTAGCAAGATTTCATCGTCCGCAAGTGTAACACGGCGTATCTCGGCCATTTCTCAACGGATTCGTGCGAATCAAGTGTCATACGCGTTTTTAGCGTCTAAAACGCACGGGAGCACGTTTTCGACGCGAAAAACTCGCGGATGTCCGAGATACGAGATTTCTTGAACGAATCGAACGAAACGCGGTGCATCGTGTGCTTCGCTTGCAAAACGCGAGAACAAGCAAGATTTCATCGTCCGCAAGTGTAACACGGCGTATCTCGGCCATTTCTCAACGGATTCGTGCGAATCAAGTGTCATACGCGTTTTTAGCGTCTAAAACGCACGGGGAGCACATTTTCGACACGAAAAACTCGCGGATGTCCGAGACACGAGAGTTCTTGAACGAATCGAACGAAACGCGGTGCATCGTGTGTTTCGCTTGCAAAACGCGAGAACTAGCAAGATTTCATCGTCCGCAAGTGTAACACGGCGTATCTCGGCATTTCTCAACGATTCGAGCGAATCAAGTGTCATACGCGTTTTTAGCGTCTAAAACGCACGGGGAGCACGTTTTCAACGCGAAAAACTCGCGGATGTCCGAGATACGAGAGTTCTTGAACGAACCGAACGAAACGCGGTGCATCGTGTGTTTCGCTTGCAAAACGCGAGAACTAGCAAGATTTCATCGTCCGCAAGTGTAACACGGCGTATCTCGGCCATTTCTCAACGGATTCGTGCCAATCAAGTGTCATACGCGTTTTTAGCGTCTAAAACGCACGGGGAGCACGTTTTCGACGCGAAAAACTCGCGGATGTCCGAGATACGAGAGTTCTTGAACGAATCGAACGAAACGCGGTGCATCGTGTGTTTCGCTTGCAAAACGCGAGAACTAGCAAGATTTCATCGTCCGCAAGTGTAACACGGCGTATCTCGGCCATTTCTCAACGGATTCGTGCGAATCAAGTTTCATACGCGTTTTTATCGTCTAAAACGCACGGGGAGCACGTTTTCGACGCGAAAAACTCGCGGATATCCGAGATACGAGAGTTCTTGAACGAATCGAACGAAACGCGGTGCATCGTGTGTTCCGCTTGCAAAACGCGAGAACTAGCAAGATTTCATCGTCCGCAAGTGTAACACGGCGTATCTCGGCCATTTCTTAACGGATTCGAGCGAATCAAGTGTCATACGCGTTTTTAGCGTCTAAAACGCACGGGGAGCACGTTTTCAACGCGAAAAACTCGCGGATGTCCGAGATACGAGAGTTCTTGAACGAATCGAACGAAACGCGGTGCATCGTGTGTTTCGCTTGCAAAACGCGAGAACTAGCAAGATTTCATCGTCCGCAAGTGTAACACGGCGTATCTCGGCCATTTCTCAACGGATTCGTGCGAATCAAGTGTCATACGCGTTTTTAGCGTCTAAAACGCACGGGGAGCACGTTTTCGACGCGAAAAACTCGCGGATGTCCGAGATACGAGATTTCTTGAACGAATCGAACGAAACGCGGTGCATCGTGTGCTTCGCTTGCAAAACGCGAGAACTAGCAAGATTTCATCGTCCGCAAGTGTAACACGGCGTATCTCGGCCATTTCTCAACGGATTCGTGCCAATCAAGTGTCATACGCGTTTTTAGCGTCTAAAACGCACGGGGAGCACGTTTTCGACGCGAAAAACTCGCGGATGTCCGAGATACGAGAGTTCTTGAACGAATCGAACGAAACGCGGTGCATCGTGTGTTTCGCTTGCAAAACGCGAGAACTAGCAAGATTTCATCGTCCGCAAGTGTAACACGGCGTATCTCGGCCATTTCTCAACGGATTCGTGCGAATCAAGTTTCATACGCGTTTTTATCGTCTAAAACGCACGGGGAGCACGTTTTCGACGCGAAAAACTCGCGGATATCCGAGATACGAGAGTTCTTGAACGAATCGAACGAAACGCGGTGCATCGTGTGTTCCGCTTGCAAAACGCGAGAACTAGCAAGATTTCATCGTCCGCAAGTGTAACACGGCGTATCTCGGCCATTTCTTAACGGATTCGAGCGAATCAAGTGTCATACGCGTTTTTAGCGTCTAAAACGCACGGGGAGCACGTTTTCAACGCGAAAAACTCGCGGATGTCCGAGATACGAGAGTTCTTGAACGAATCGAACGAAACGCGGTGCATCGTGTGTTTCGCTTGCAAAACGCGAGAACTAGCAAGATTTCATCGTCCGCAAGTGTAACACGGCGTATCTCGGCCATTTCTCAACGGATTCGTGCGAATCAAGTGTCATACGCGTTTTTAGCGTCTAAAACGCACGGGGAGCACGTTTTCGACGCGAAAAACTCGCGGATGTCCGAGATACGAGATTTCTTGAACGAATCGAACGAAACGCGGTGCATCGTGTGCTTCGCTTGCAAAACGCGAGAACTAGCAAGATTTCATCGTCCGCAAGTGTAACACGGCGTATCTCGGCCATTTCTCAACGGATTCGTGCGAATCAAGTGTCATACGCGTTTTTAGCGTCTAAAACGCACGGGGAGCACGTTTTCGACGCGAAAAACTCGCGGATGTCCGAGACACGAGAATTCCTGAACGAATCGAACGAAACGCGGTTCATCGTGTGTTTCGCTTGCAAAACGCGAGAACTAGCAAGATTTCATCGTCCACAAGTGTAACACGGCGTATCTCGGCCATTTCTCAACGGATTCGTGCGAATCAAGTGTCATACGCGTTTTTAGCGTCTAAAACGCACAGGGAGCACGTTTTCGACGCGAAAAACTCGCGGATGTCCGAGATACGAGAGTTCTTGAACGAATCGAACGAAACGTGGTGCATCGTGTGTTTCGCTTGCAAAACGCGAGAACTAGCAAGATTTCATCGTCCGCAAGTGTAACACGGCGTATCTCGGCCATTTCTCAACGGATTCGTGCGAATCAAGTGTCATACGCGTTTTTAGCGTCTAAAACGCACGGGGAGCCCCTTTTCGACGCGAAAAACTCGCGGATGTCCGAGATACGAGAGTTCTTGAACGAATCGAACGAAACGCGGTGCATCGTGTGTTTCGCTTGCAAAACCCGAGAACTAGCAAGATTTCATCGTCCGCAAGTGTAACACGGCGTATCTCGGCCATTTCTCAACGGATTCGTGCGAATCAAGTGTCATACGCGTTTTTAGCGTGTAAAACGCACGGGGAGCACGTTTTCGACGCGAAAAACTCGCGATGTCCGAGATACGAGAGTTCTTGAACGAATCGAACGAAACGCGGTGCATCGTGTGTTTCGCTTGCAAAACGCGAGAACTAGCAAGATTTCATCGTCCGCAAGTGTAACACGGCGTATCTCGGCCATTTCTTAACGGATTCGTGCGAATCAAGTGTCATACGCGTTTTTAGCTTCTAAGACGCACGGGGAGCACGTTTTCGACGCGAAAAACTCGCGGATGTCCGAGATACGAGAGTTCTTGAACGAATCGAACGAAACGCGGTGCATCGTGTGTTTCGCTTGCAAAACGCGAGAACTAGCAAGATTTCATCGTCCGCAAGTGTAACACGGCGTATCTCGGCCATTTCTCAACGGATTCGTGCGAATCAAGTGTCATACGCGTTTTTAGCGTCTAAAACGCACGGGGAGCACGTTTTCGACGCGAAAAACTCGCGGATGTCCGAGATACGAGAGTTCTTGAACGAATCGAACGAAACGCGGTGCATCGTGTGTTTCGCTTTCAAAACGCGAGAACTAGCAAGATTTCATCGTCCGCAAGTGTAACACGGCGTATCTCGGCCATTTCTCAACGGATTCGTGCGAATCAAGTGTCATACGCGTTTTTAGCGTCTAAAACGCACGGGGAGCACGTTTTCGACGCGAAAAACTCGCGGATGTCCGTGATACGAGAGTTCTTGAACGAATCGAACGAAACGCGGTGCATCGTGTGTTTCGCTTGCAAAACGCGAGAACTAGCAAGATTTCATCGTCCGCAAGTGTAACACGGCGTATCTCGGCCATTTCTCAACGGATTCGTGCGATTTAAGTGTCATACGCGTTTTTAGCTTCTAAGACGCACGGGGAGCACGTTTTCGACGCGAAAAACTCGCGGATGTCCGAGATACGAGAGTTCTTGAACGAATCGAACGAAACGCGGTGCATCGTGTGTTTCGCTTGCAAAACGCGAGAACTAGCAAGATTTCATCGTCCGCAAGTGTAACACGGCGTATCTCGGCCATTTCTCAACGGATTCGTGCGAATCAAGTGTCATACGCGTTTTTAGCGTCTAAAACGCACGGGGAGCACGTTTTCGACGCGAAAAACTCGCGGATGTTCGTGATACGAGAGTTCTTGAACGAATCGAACGAAACGCGGTGCATCTTGTGTTTCGCTTGCAAAACGCGAGAACTAGCAAGATTTCATCGTCCGCAAGTGTAACACGGCGTATCTCGGCCATTTCTCAACGGATTCGTGCGAATCAAGTGTCATACACGTTTTTAGCTTCTAAGACGCACGGGGAGCACGTTTTCGACGCGAAAAACTCGCGGATGTCCGAGATATGAGAGTTCTTGAACGAATCGAACGAAACGCGGTGCATCGTGTGTTTCCCTTGCAAAACGCGAGAACTAGCAAGATTTCATCGTCCGCAAGTGTAACACGGCGTATCTCGGCCATTTCTCAACGGATTCGTGCGAATCAAGTGTCATACGCGTTTTTAGCGTCTAAAACCGCACGGGAGCACGTTTTCGACGCGTAAAACTCGCGGATGTCCGAGATACGAGAATTCTGAACGAATCGAACGAAACGCGGTGCATCGTGTGTTTCGCTTGCAAAACGCGAGAACTAGCAAGATTTCATCGTCCGCAAATGTAACACGTCGTATCTCGGCCATTTTCTCAACGGATTCGTGCGAAT
>CAWWDK010000265.1:0-31064 GCA_963942575.1 Priocnemis perturbator
AAGTGTCATACGCGTTTTTGCGTCTAAAACAGACGGGGACCGCGTTTTCGACGCGAAACAGTCGCGGATGTCCGAGATACGAGAGTTCTTGAACGAATTGAACGAATTCATCGTCCGGAAGTGTAACCCGGCGTATCTCGGCCATTTCTCAACGGATTCGTGCGAATCAAGTGTCATGCGCGTTTTTAGCGTCTGAAACAGACGGGGACCATGTTTTCGACGCGAATCACTCGCGGATGTCCGAGATACGAGAGTTCTTGAACGAATTGAACGAATTCATAGTCCGGAAGTGCAACACGGCGTATCTCGGCCATTTCTCAACGGGTTTGAGCGAATCAATTGTCATACGCGTTTTTAGCGTCTAAAATAGACGGGGACCGTGATTTCGACGCGAAACAGTCCCGGATGTCCGAGCTACGAGAGTTCTTGAACGAATTGAACGAATTCATCGTCCGGAAGTGTAACACGGCGTATCTCGGCCATTTCTCATCGGATTCGTGCGAATCAAGGGTCATACGCGTTTTTAGCGTCTAAAACAGACGGGGACCACGTTTTCGACGCGAAACACTCGCGGATGTCCGAGATGCGAGAGTTCTGGAACGAATTGTACGAATTCATCGTCCGGAAGTGTAACACGGCGTATCTCGGCCATTTCTCAACGGATTCGTGCGAATCAAGTGTCATACGCGTTTTTAGCGTCTAAAACAGACGGGGACCACGTTTTCGACGGGAAACACTGGCGGATGTCCGAGATACGAGAGGTCTTGAACGAATTGAACGAAACGCGGTGCATCGTGCGTTTCGCTTGCAGAACGTGAGAACTAGCAAGATTTCATCGTCCGGAAGTGTAACACGGCGTATCTCGGCCATTTCTCAACGGGTACGTGCGAATCAAGTGTCATACGCGTTTTTAGCGTCTAAAACAGACGGGGACCACGTTTTCGACGGGAAACACTGGCGGATGTCCGAGATACGAGAGGTCTTGAACGAATTGAACGAAACGCGGTGCATCGTGCGTTTCGCTTGCAAAACGTGAGAACTAGCAAGATTTCATCGTCCGGAAGTGTAACACGCCGTATCTCGGCCATTTCTCAACGGATTCGTGCGAATCAATTGTCATACGCGTTTTTAGCGTCTAAAACAGACGGGGACCACGTTTTCGACGCGAAACACTCGCGGATGTCCGAGATACGAGAGTTCTTGAACGAATTGAACGAAACGCGGTGCATCGTGCGTTTCGCTTGCAGAACGTGAGAACTAGCAAGATTTCATCGTCCGGAAGTGTAACACGGCGTATCTCGGCCATTTCTCAACGGGTTCGTGCGAATCAAGTGTCATACGCGTTTTTAGTGTCTAAAACAGACGGGGACCACGTTTTCGACGGGAAACACTCGCGGATGTCCGAGATACGAGAGGTCTTGAACGAATTGAACGAAACGCGGTGCATCGTGCGTTTCGCTTGCAAAACGTGAGAACTAGCAAGATTTCATCGTCCGGAAGCGTAACACGACGTATATCGGCCATTTCTCAACGGATTCGTGCGAATCAATTGTCATACGCGTTTTTAGCGTCTAAAACAGACGGGGTCCACGTTTTCGAAGCGAAACACTCGCGGATGTCCGAGATACGAGAGTTCTTGAACGAATTGAACGAATTCATCGTCCGGAAATGTAACAAGGCGTATCTCGGCCATTTCTCAACGGGTTCGTGCGAATCAAGTGTCATACGCGATTTTAGCGTCTAAAACAGACGGGGACCACGCTTTCGACGCGAAACACTCGCGGATGTCCGAGATACGAGAGTTCTTGGACGAATTGAACGAATTCATCGTCCGGAAATGTAACACGGCGTATCTCGGCCATTTCTCAACGGATTCGTGCGAATCAAGTGTCATACGCGTTTTTAGCGTCTAAAACAGACGGTAGCCACGTTTTCGACGCGAAACACTCGCGGATGTCCGAGACACGAGAGTTCTTGAACGAATTGAACGAAACGCGGTGCATCGTGCGTTTCGCTTGCAAAACGTGACAACTAGCAAGATTTCATCGTCCGGAAATGTAACACGGCGTATCTCGGCCATTTCTCAACGGATTCGTGCGAATCAAGTGTCATGCGCGTTTTTAGCGTCTAAAACAGACGGGGACCATGTTTTCGACGCGAAACAGTCGCGGATGTCCGAGATACGAGAGATCTTGAACGAATTGAACGAAACGCGGTGCATCGTGCGTTTCGCTTGCAAAACGTGAGAACTAGCAAGATTTCATCGTCCGGAAGTGTAACACGGCGCATCTCGGCCATTTCTCAACGGATTCGTGCGAATCAAGTGTTATACGCGTTTTTAGCGTCTAAAACAGACGGGAACCACGTTTTCGACGCGAAACACTCGCGGATGTCTGAGATACGAGAGTTCTTCAACGAATTGAACGAATTCATCGTCCGGAAGTGTAACACGGTGTATCTCGGCCATTACTCAACGGATTCGTGCGAATCAAGTGTCATACGCGTTTTTAGTGTCTAAAACAGACCGGGACCACGTTTTCGACGCGACACACTCGCGGATGTCCGAGATACGAGAGTTCTTGAACGAATTGAACGAAACGCGGTGCATCGTGCGTTTCGCTTGCAAAACGTGAGAACTAGCAAGATTTCATCGTCCGGAAGTGTAACACGGCGTATCTCGGCAATTTCTCAACGGATTCGTGCGAATCAAGTGTCATACGCGTTTTTAGCGTCTAAAACAGACGGGAGCTACGTTTTCGACGCGAAACACTCGCGGATGTCCGAGATACGAGAGTTCTTGAACAAATTGAACGAAATGCGGTGCATCGTGCGTTTCGCTTGCAGAACGTGAGAACTAGCAAGATTTCATCGTCCGGAAGTGTAACACGGCGTATCTCGGCCATTTCTCAACGGGTTCGTGCGAATCAATTGTCATACGCGTTTTTAGCGTCTAAAACAGACGGGGACCACGTTTTCGACGCGAAACACTCGCGGATGTCCGAGATACGAGAGTTCTTGAACGAATTGAACGAATTCATCGTCCGGAAATGTAACACGGCGTATCTCGGCCATTTCTCAACGGATTCGTGCGAATCAAGTGTCATACGCGATTTTAGCGTCTAAAACAGACGGGCACCACGCTTTCGACGCGAAACACTCGCGGATGTCCGAGATACGAGAGTTCTTGGACGAATTGAACGAATTCATCGTCCGGAAGTGTAACACGGCGTATCTCGGCAATTTCTCAACGGATTCGTGCGAATCAAGTGTCATACGCGTTTTTAGCGTCTAAAACAGACGGTAGCCACGTTTTCGACCCGAAACACTCGCGGATGTCCGAGATACGAGAGTTCTTGAACGAATTGAACGAAACGCGGTGCAACGTGCGTTTCGCTTGCAGAACGTGAGAACTAGCAAGATTTCATCGTCCGGAAGTGTTACACGGCGTATCTCGGCCATTTCTCAACGGGTTCGTGCCAATCAAGTGTCATACGCGTTTTTAGCGTCTAAAACAGACGGGGACCACGTTTTCGACGCGAAACACTCGCGGATGTCCGAGATACGAGAGGTCTTGAACGAATTGAACGAAACGCGGTGCATCGTGCGTTTCGCTTGCATAACGTGAGAACTAGCAAGATTTCATCGTCCGGAAGTGTAACACGACGTATCTCGGCCATTTCTCAACGGATTCGTGCGAATCAATTGTCATACGCGTTTTTAGCGTCTAAAACAGACGGGTACCACGTTTTCGACGGGAAACACTCGCGGATGTCCGAGATACGAGAGGTCTTGAACGAATTGAACGAAACGCGGTGCATCGTGCGTTTCGCTTGCAAAACGTGAGAACTAGCAAGATTTCATCGTCCCGAAGTGTAACACGGCGTATCTCTGCCATTTCTCTACGGATTCGTGCGAATCAAGTGTCATACGCGATTTTAGCGTCTAAAACAGACGGCGACCACGCTTTCGACGCGAAACACTCGCGGATGTCCGAGATACGAGAGTTCTTGGACGAATTGAACGAATTCATCGTCCGGAAATGTAACACGGCGTATCTCGGCCATTTCTCAACGGATTCGTGCAAATCAAGTGTCATACGCGTTGTTAGCGTCTAAAACAGACGGGGACCACGTTTTCGACGCGAAACACTCGCGGATGTCCGAGATACGAGAGTTCTTGAACGAATTGTACGAATTCATCGTCCGGAAATGTAACACGGCGTATCTCGGCCATTTCTCAACGGATTCGTGCGAATCAAGTGTCATACGCGTTTTTAGCGTCTAAAACAGACGGGGACCACGTTTTCGACGGGAAACACTGGCGGATGTCCGAGATACGAGAGGTCTTGAACGAATTGAACGAAACGCGGTGCATCGTGCGTTTCGCTTGCAGAACGTGATAACTAGCAAGATTTCATCGTCCGGAAGTGTAACACGGCGTATCTCGGCCATTTCTCAACGGGTTCGTGCGAATCAAGTGTCATACGCGTTTTTAGCGTCTAAAACAGACGGGGACCACGTTTTCGACGGGAAACACTGGCGGATGTCCGAGATACGAGAGGTCTTGAACGAATTGAACGAAACGCGGTGCATCGTGCGTTTCGCTTGCAAAACGTGAGAACTAGCAAGATTTCATCGTCCGGAAGTGTAACACGACGTATCTCGGCCATTTCTCAACGGATTCGTGCGAATCAATTGTCATACGCGTTTTTAGCGTCTAAAACAGACGGGGACCACGTTTTCGACGCGAAACACTCGCGGATGTCCGAGATACGAGAGTTCTTGAACGAATTGAACGAAACGCGGTGCATCGTGCGTTTCGCTTGCAGAACGTGAGAACTAGCAAGATTTCATCGTCCGGAAGTGTAACACGGCGTATCTCGGCCATTTCTCAACGGGTTCGTGCGAATCAAGAGTCATACGCGTTTTTAGTGTCTAAAACAGACGGGGACCACGTTTTTGACGGGAAACACTCGCGGATGTCCGAGATACGAGAGGACTTGAACGAATTGAACGAAACGCGGTGCATCGTGCGTTTCGCTTGCAAAACGTGAGAACTAGCAAGATTTCATCGTCCGGAAGCGTAACACGACGTATAACGGCCATTTCTCAACGGATTCGTGCGAATCAATTGTCATACGCGTTTTTAGCGTCTAAAACAGACGGGGTCCACGTTTTCGACGCGAAACACTCGCGGATGTCCGAGATACGAGAGTTCTTGAACGAATTGAACGAATTCATCGTCCGGAAATGTAACACGGCGTATCTCGGCCATTTCTCAACGGATTCGTGCGAATCAAGTGTCATACGCGATTTTAGCGTCTAAAACAGACGGTAGCCACGTTTTCGACGCGAAACACTCGCGGATGTCCGAGATACGAGAGTTCTTGAACGAATTGAACGAAACGCGATGCAACGTGCGTTTCGCTTGCAGAACGTGAGAACTAGCAAGATTTCATCGTCTGGAAGTGTTACACGGCGTATCTCGGCCATTTCTCAACGGGTTCGTGCGAATCAAGTGTCATACGCGTTTTTAGCGTCTAAAACAGACGGGGACCACGTATTCGACCGGAAACACTCGCGGATGTCCGAGATACGAGAGGTCTTGAACGAATTGAACGAAACGCGGTGCATCGTGCGTTTCGCTTGCAAAACGTGAGAACTAGCAAGATTTCATCGTCCGGAAGTGTAACACGACGTATCTCGGCCATTTCTCAACGGATTCGTGCGAATCAATTGTCATACGCGTTTTTAGCGTCTAAAACAGACGGGGACCACGTTTTCGACGCGAAACACTCGCGGATGTCCGAGATACGAGAGGTCTTGAACGAATTGAACGAAACGCGGTGCATCGTGCGTTTCGCTTGCATAACGTGAGAACTAGCAAGATTTCATCGTCCGGAAGTGTAACACGACGTATCTCGGCCATTTCTCAACGGATTCGTGCGAATCAATTGTCATACGCGTTTTTCGCGTCTAAAACAGACGGGGACCACGTTTTCGACGCGCAACACTCGCGGATGTCCGAGATACGAGAGTTCTTGAACGAATTGTACGAATTCATCGTCCGGAAATGTAACACGGCGTATCTCGGCCATTTCTCAACGGATTCGTGCGAATCAAGTGTCATACGCGTTTTTAGCGTCTAAAACAGACGGGGACCACGTTTTCGACGGGAAACACTGGCGGATGTCCGAGATACGAGAGGTCTTGAATGAATTGAACGAAACGCGGTGCATCGTGCGTTTCGCTTGCAAAACGTGAGAACTAGCAAGATTTCATCGTCCGGAAGTGTAACACGCCGTATCTCGGCCATTTCTCAACGGATTCGTGCGAATCAATTGTCATACGCGTTTTTAGCGTCTAAAACAGACGGGGACCACGTTTTCGACGCGAAACACTCGCGGATGTCCGAGATACGAGAGTTCTTGAACGAATTGAACGAATTCATCGTCCGGAAATGTAACAAGGCGTATCTCGGCCATTTCTCAACGGATTCGTGCGAATCAAGTGTCATACGCGATTTTAGCGTCTAAAACAGACGGGGACCACGCTTTCGACGCGAAACACTCGCGGATGTCCGAGATACGAGAGTTCTTGGACGAATTGAACGAATTCATCGTCCGGAAATGTAACACGGCGTATCTCGGCCATTTCTCAACGGATTCGTGCGAATCAAGTGTCATACGCGTTTTTAGCGTCTAAAACAGACGGTAGCCACGTTTTCGACGCGAAACACTCGCGGATGTCCGAGATACGAGAGTTCTTGAACGAATTGAACGAAACGCGGTGCAACGTGCGTTTCGCTTGCAGAACGTGAGAACTAGCAAGATTTCATCGTCCGGAAGTGTTACACGGCGTATCTCGGCCATTTCTCAACGGGTTCGTGCGAATCAAGTGTCATACGCGTGTTTAGCGTCTAAAACAGACGGGGACCACGTATTCGACCGGAAACACTCGCGGATGTCTGAGATACGAGAGGTCTTGAACGAATTGAACGAAACGCGGTGCATCGTGCGTTTCGCTTGCAAAACGTGAGAACTAGCAAGATTTCATCGTCCGGAAGTGTAACACGACGTATCTCGGCCATTTCTCAACGGATTCGTGCGAATCAATTGTCATACGCGTTTTTAGCGTCTAAAACAGACGGGGACCACGTTTTCGACGCGAAACACTCGCGGATGTCCGAGATACGAGAGGTCTTGAACGAATTGATCGAAACGCGGTGCATCGTGCGTTTCGCTTGCCTAACGTGAGAACTAGCAAGATTTCATCGTCCGGAAGTGTATCACGACGTATCTCGGCCATTTCTCAACGGATTCGTGCGAATCAATTGTCATACGCGTTTTTAGCGTCTAAAACAGACGGGGTCCGCGTTTTCGACGCGAAACACTCGCGGATGTCCGAGATACGAGAGTTCTTGAACGAATTGAACGAACTCATCGTTCGAGAGTGTAACACGGCGTATCTCGGCCATTTCTCATCGGATTCGTGCAAATCAAGTGTCATACGCGTTTTTAGCGTCTAAAACGCACGGGGACCAGGTTTTCGACGCGAAACACTCGCGGATGTCCGAGATACGAGAGTTCTGGAACGAATTGAACGAATTCATCGTCCGGAAGTGTAACACGGCGTATCTCGGCCATTTCTCAACGAATTCGTGCGAATCGAGTGTCATACGCGTTTTTAGCGTCTAAAACAGACGGGGACCGTGATTTCGACGCGAAACACTCGCGGATGTCCGAGATACGAGAGTTCTTGAACGAATTGAACGAACTCATCGTTCGAGAGTGTAACACGGCGTATCTCGGCCATTTCTCAACGGATTCGTGCGAATCAAGTGTCATACGCGTTTTTAGCGTCTAAAACAGACGGGGACCACGTTTTCGACGGGAAACACTGGCGGATGTCCGAGATACGAGAGGTCTTGAACGTATTGAACGAAACGCGGTGCATCGTGCGTTTCGCTTACAGAACGTGAGAACTAGCAAGATTTCATCGTCCGGAAGTGTAACACGGCGTATCTCGGCCATTTCTCAACGGGTACGTGCGAATCAAGTGTCATACGCGTTTTTAGCGTCTGAAACAGACGGGGACCACGTTTTCGACGGGAAACACTGGCGGATGTCCGAGATACGAGAGGTCTTGAACGAATTGAACGAAACGCGGTGCATCGTGCGTTTCGCTTGCAAAACGTGAGAACTAGCAAGATTTCATCGTCCGGAAGTGTAACACGACGTTTCTCGGCCATTTCTCAACGGATTCGTGCGAATCAACTGTCATACGCGTTTTTAGCGTCTAAAACAGACGGGGACCACGTTTTCGACGCGAAACACTCGCGGATGTCCGAGATACGAGAGTTCTTGAACGAATTGAACGAAACGCGGTGCATCGTGCGTTTCGCTTGCAGAACGTGAGAACTAGCAAGATTTCATCGTCCGGAAGTGTAACACGGCGTATCTCGGCCATTTCTCAACGGGTTCGTGCGAATCAAGTGTCATACGCGTTTTTAGTGTCTAAAACAGACGGGGACCACGTTTTCGACGGGAAACACTCGCGGATGTCCGAGATACGAGAGGTCTTGAACGAATTGAACGAAACGCGGTGCATCGTGCGTTTCGCTTGCAAAACGTGAGAACTAGCAAGATTTCATCGTCCGGAAGCGTAACACGACGTATATCGGCCATTTCTCAACGGATTCGTGTGAATCAAGTGTCATACGCGTTTTTAGCGTCTAAAACGCACGGGGACCAGGTTTTCGACGCGAAACACTCGCGGATGTCCGAGATACGAGAGTTCTGGAACGAATTGAACGAATTCATCGTCCGGAAGTGTAACACGGCGTATCTCGGCCATTTCTCAACGGATTCGTGCGAATCGAGTGTCATACGCGTTTTTAGCGTCTAAAACAGACGGGGACCGTGATTTCGACGCGAAACAGTCCCGGATGTCCGAGCTACGAGAGTTCTTGAACGAATTGAACGAATTCATCGTCCGGAAGTGTAACACGGCGTATCTCGGCCATTTCTCATCGGATTCGTGCGAATCAAGTGTCATACGCGTTTTTAGCGTCTAAAACAGACGGGGACCACGTTTTCGACGCGAAACACTCGCGGATGTCCGAGATACGAGAGTTCTTGAACGAATTGTACGAATTCATCGTCCGGAAGTGTAACACGGCGTATCTCGGCCATTTCTCAACGGATTCGTGCGAATCAAGTGTCATACGCGTTTTTAGCGTCTAAAACAGACGGGGACCACGTTTTCGACGGGAAACACTGGCGGATGTCCGAGATACGAGAGGTCTTGAACGAATTGAACGAAACGCGGTGCATCGTGCGTTTCGCTTGCAGAACGTGAGAACTAGCAAGATTTCATCGTCCGGAAGTGTAACACGGCGCATCTCGGCCATTTCTCAACGGGTACGTGCGAATCAAGTGTCATACGCGTTTTTAGCGTCTAAAACAGACGGGGACCACGTTTTCGACGGGAAACACTGGCGGATGTCCGAGATACGAGAGGTCTTGAACGAATTGAACGAAACGCGGTGCATCTTGCGTTTCGCTTGCAAAACGTGAGAACTAGCAAGATTTCATCGTCCGGAAGTGTAACACGACGTATCTCGGCCATTTCTCAACGGATTCGTGCGAATCAATTGTCATACGCGTTTTTAGCGTCTAAAACAGACGGGGGCCACGTTTTCGACGCGAAACACTCGCGGATGTCCGAGATACGAGAGTTCTTGAACGAATTGAACGAAACGCGGTGCATCGTGCGTTTCGCTTGCAGAACGTGAGAACTAGCAAGATTTCATCGTCCGGAAGTGTAACACGGCGTATCTCGGCCATTTCTCAACGGGTTCGTGCGAATCAAGTGTCATACGCGTTTTTAGTGTCTAAAACAGACGGGGACCACGTTTTCGACGGGAAACACTCGCGGATGTCCGAGATACGAGAGGTCTTGAACGAATTGAACGAAACGCGGTGCATCGTGCGTTTCGCTTGCAAAACGTGAGAACTAGCAAGATTTCATCGTCCGGAAGCGTAACACGACGTATATCGGCCATTTCTCAACGGATTCGTGCGAATCAATTGTCATACGCGTTTTTAGCGTCTAAAACAGACGGGGTCCACGTTTTCGAAGCGAAACACTCGCGGATGTCCGAGATACGAGAGTTCTTGAACGAATTGAACGAATTCATCGTCCGGAAATGTAACACGGCGTATCTCGGCCATTTCTCAACGGATTCGTGCGAATCAAGTGTCATACGCGATTTTAGCGTCTAAAACAGACGGGGACCACGCTTTCGACGCGAAACACTCGCGGATGTCCGAGATACGAGAGTTCTTGGACGAATTGAACGAATTCATCGTCCGGAAATGTAACACGGCGTATCTCGGCCATTTCTCAACGGATTCGTGCGAATCAAGTGTCATACGCGTTTTTAGCGTCTAAAACAGACGGTAGCCACGTTTTCGACGCGAAACACTCGCGGATGTCCGAGATACGAGAGTTCTTGAACGAATTGTACGAATTCATCGTCCGGAAATGTAACACGGCGTATCTCGGCCATTTCTCAACGGATTCGTGCGAATCAAGTGTCATACGCGTTTTTAGCGTCTAAAACAGACGGGTACCACGTTTTCGACGGGAAACACTGGCGGATGTTCGAGATACGAGAGGTCTTGAACGAATTGAACGAAACGCGGTGCATCGTGCGTTTCGCTTGCAAAACGTGAGAACTAGCAAGATTTCATCGTCCGGAAGTGTAACACGACGTATCTCGACCATTTCTCAACGGATTCGTGCGAATCAAGTGTCATACGCGTTTTTAGCGTCTAGAACAGACGGGGACTACGTTTTCGACGCGAAACACTCGCGGATGTCCGAGATACGAGAGTTCTTGTACGAATTGAACGAATTCATCGTCCGAAAATGTAACACGGCGTATCTCGGCCATTTCTCAACGGATTCGCGCGAATCAATTGTCATACGCGTTTTTAGTGTCTAAAACAGACGGGGACCACGTTTTCGACGCGACACACTCGCGGATGTCCGAGATACGAGAGTTCTTGAACGAATTGAACGAAACGCGGTGCATCGTGCGTTTCGCTTGCAGAACGTGAGAACTAGCAAGATTTCATCGTCCGGAAGTGTAACACGGCGTATCTCGGCCATTTCTCAACGGGTTCGTGCGAATCAAGTGTCATACGCGTTTTTAGCGTCTAAAACAGACGGGGACCACGTTTTCGACGGGAAACACTCGCGGATGTCCGAGATACGAGAGGTCTTGAACGAATTGAACGAAACGCGGTGCATCGTGCGTTTCGCTTGCAAAACGTGAGAACTAGCAAGATTTCATCGTCCGGAAGTGTAACACGACGTATCTCGGCCATTTCTCAACGGATTCGTGCGAATCAATTGTCATACGCGTTTTTAGCGTCTAAAACAGACGGGGACCACGTTTTCGACGCGAAACACTCGCGGATGTCCGAGATACGAGAGTTCTTGAACGAATTGAACGAATTCATTGTCCGGAAATGTAACACGCGTATCTCGGCCATTTCTCAACGGATTCGTGCGAATCAAGTGTCATACGCGTTTTTAGCTTCTAAAACAGACGGGGAAGATGTTTTCGACGCGAAGCACTCGCGGATGTCCGAGATACGAGAGTTCTTGAACGAATTGAGCGAAACGCGGTGCATCGTGCGTTTCGCTTGCAAAACGTGAGAATTAGCAACATTTCATCGTCCGGAAGTGTAATACGGCGTATCTCGGCCATTTCTCAACGGATTCGTGCGAATCAATTGTCATACACGTTTTTAGCGTCTAAAACAGACGGGGAAGATGTTTTCGACGCGAAGCACTCGCGGATGTCCGAGATACGAGAGTTCTTGAACGAATTGAGCGAAACGCGGTGCATCGTGCGTTTCGCTTGCAAAACGTGAGAACTAGCAACATTTCATCGTCCGGAAGTGTAACACGGCGTATCTCGGCCATTTCTCAACGGATTCGTGCGAATCAATTGTCATACACGTTTTTAGCGTCTAAAACAGACGGGGACCACGTTTTCGACGCGAAACACTCGCGGATGTCCGAGATACGAGAGTTCTTGAACGAATTGAACGAAACGCGGTGCATCGTGCGTTTCGCTTGCAAAACGTGAGAACTAGCAAGATTTCATCGTCCGGAAGTGTAACACGGCGAATCTCGGCCATTTCTCAGCGGATTCGTGCGAATCAAGTGTCATACGCGTTTTTAGCGTCTAAAACAGACGGGGACCACGTGTTCGACGCGAAACACTCGCGGATGTCCGAGATACGAGAATTCTTGAACGAATTGAAAGAAACTCGGTGCATCAGGAGATTCGCTTGCAAAACGTGAGAACTAGCAAGATTTCATCGTCCGGAAGTGTAACACGGCGTATCCCGGCCATTTTTCAACGGATTCGTGCGAATCAAGTGTCATACGCGTTTTTAGCGTCTAAAACAGACGGGGACCGCGTTTTCGACGCGAAACAGTCGCGGATGTCCGAGATACGAGAGTTCTTGAACGAATTGAACGAATTCATCGTCCGGAAGTGTAACACGGCGTATCTCGGCCATTTTTCATCGGATTCGTGCAAATCAATTGTCTTACGCGTTTTTAGCGTCTAAAACAGACGGGGACCACGTTTTCGACGCGAAACACTCGCGGATGTCCGAGATACGAGAGTTCTTGAACGAATTGAAAGAAACGCGGTGCATCATGCGATTCGCTTGCAAAACATGAGAACTAGCAAGATTTCATCGTCCGGAAGTGTAACTCGGCGTATCCCGGCCATTTCTCAACGGATTCGTGCGAATCGAGTGTCATACGCGTTTTTAGCGTCTAAAACAGACGGGGACCGTGTTTTCGACGCGAAACAGTCCCGGATGTCCGAGCTACGAGAGTTCTTGAACGAATTGAACGAATTCATCGTCCGGAAGTGTAACACGGCGTATCTCGGCCATTTGTCATCGGATTCGTGCGAATCAAGTGTCATACGCGTTTTTAGCGTCTAAAACAGACGGGGACCACGTTTTCGACGCGAAACACTCGCGGATGTCCGAGATACGAGAGTTCTTGAACGAATTGAACGAATTCATCGTCCGGAAGTGTAACACGGCGTATCTCGGCCATTTGTCTACGGATTCGTGCGAATCAAGTGTCATACGCGTTTTTAGCGTCTAAAACAGACGGGGACCGCGTTTTCGACGCGAAACAGTCTCGGATGTCCGAGATACGAGAGTTCTTGAACGAATTGAACGAATTCATCGTCCGGAAGTGTAACACGGCGTATCTCGGCCATTTCTCAACGGATTCGTGCGAATCAAGTGTCATACGCGTTTTTAGCGTCTAAAACAGACGGGGACCACGTTTTCGACGCGAAACACTCGCGGATGAGCGAGATACGAGAGTTCTTGAACGAATTGAACGAATTCATCGTCCGGAAGTATAACACGGCGTATCTCAGCCATTTCTCAACGGATTCGTGCGAATCAAGTGCCATACGCGTTTTTAGCGTCTAAAACAGACGGGGACCACGTTTTCGACGCGAAACACTCGCGGATGTCCGAGATACGAGAGTTCTTGAACGAATTGAACGAATTCATCGTCCGGAAGTGTAACACAGCTTGTAACCGTCCAAAATAGCGCATGGGCACTCGCGCGGCTCCGCGCCATCTACGCGCATATGTGGCGGGAGCGCGGGAGTCGTGCGAGTGTGCATGCCGCACCGGACACGTCAGTGAACCCACACACAACAATACCGTGTACCATAGTTACAGCCACTAGCGATAGATGACTCCTTTTCTCGCTATCCTTATTATCGCGTAGACATTCATGTATGACCGAAATTGACGGCAATAGGGTTCTACTCCCGGAACCAGTCCATACGTTGGTGCACACTACGGTTGTCGCCCTATAAATCGTACTAAGGAGCACGCATCTGCTGTGCCCTTCAAGCGCTACGCCGTACCGCCGGACACCCACTATCGGGACAGGGAAGTGTTAGTACCAGTCACTCAATTCGAGTCTTATACGCCGAGGTCTCTGCAGGGAGAGCGCACGAAAAACGTCAACACAGAGGATTATATATCGCCCGTCTGTCGTCAGGTCCTACAGTAGGTACGGACAGCGGACTCTAGTCTTGAGCGCCCTTTCTGGGGGAGTCACATCGCACCTACATAGGAAAAGTATCGTGCACCGTGGCACCGTATGTGCATCTGAGAACAGAGTTAAAACCGACCCAAATAAGATCAATTCACACTCGTAGACACTCCGACCGCCGACTCTAAAAGGTGTATATAAGAATACGGAGCGCAACATATCACCGGGGTAGTTCCAAAGATTTTAGTTTATATTTTTAGTTTAGAGCAACAGAATTGACGGATGCAAGACTCATAGCACGGCCAGCTTCGCGCTCCCGCCTTACGTCGTATGCGTTTCCGTCAATTCCAGTGAGGAAACCTATAAGATAACGGAGGACACCTTAGGCTGGCCATCGCCCCCCTTTGGAAGACTCTTGGTTACTCGTAGGCAGTTTGCACATAGTGAACGTAATATAGAATCTCTCTAAGGCAAGACTGACTGCTCGCTCGGCCAACCCTAGGGTCTCCCGCCGTGTGGTCGTTGTTGTAGCCGAGGAAATCCTATATACAGATACCAAGTATCCATATTGCATAGAATCCAGCTTTTGCGTAAGCCTGAGTCCGAGCAACTCATACGTAGAAATTAGGCACGGGATAATTGCCAGCAGACTGACTAATCGCCCGGCCCGTGCTTTCGCACCACCCCGCCGTGACGTCTTCGTCTTCGCTCATATGTTCCCAGGCCTTGAAAATGAATGTAATTTAAACTCTGCTCGTAGAGATAACAGGCCTCTCCGGAACTCACCGCTGCGAGTGTTGCGTTATAGCAATAACCCGGAAATCGTAGAATCATCCGCGTATA
The DNA here is from genome assembly GCA_963942575.1 of Priocnemis perturbator. Lineage (NCBI taxonomy): Eukaryota > Metazoa > Arthropoda > Insecta > Hymenoptera > Pompilidae > Priocnemis > Priocnemis perturbator. Next base: position 14,973 of record CAWWDK010000265.1, read on the forward strand.
ACCACGACAATACTCCGTACGTTATTTTTGTGTATAATTTTCCTTCAGAATATATTTTCACATACTTTTACCACTACCTTTCTGTCTTTCCACTCCGCCCTGTGGTCTTACCCACTAAGATATCGCGAGGTATCTATGAAGAGAAACGGATGATAACCGCCGGCTCTCTTCCATATTAAGTGTTCTCCTCAAAACAGGATCGGTCTGCCCCAAAGGAGACAGTGTTTCTGAGGGAAACAGGTCTTGCAGTCCGAGACCCCTTGAGCGAAGAATAATTCGGTCACAATTGGCGCCCAACGTGGGGCGGGGAGGACCGATAGAGAGGCAGATTAAACTCTAGAAACTTGCGTCTATTAAATTCACGCGATTCACGCGAAATAAAACCCGCGAACACCCGGGTACATCCGTAAAACTTTGGTGCATCGACCGGCAATACGATTTCCGATCGATAACCATTGCGGTGCGGAAGGGACACGAGAGTAAAGAATCAAAATCATACGCGACAAATACACCAGACCGACGGACGCTGACGACGGGCGGGCATATACCAACGCCCTGATTAAGGGATATTTCGATAAGAAATAAAATCCTCGCGAATAAAATCAGAGTCCTCGGTAGCGATTGTAAAAGTATCACGCAAAATTAAATTCGACCATGACTCGCGGGAAGCACGTACAGACTAGGAGTCAGTCGCAACAGCCGTCCACGTCTCGCTTACCTCCAGTAGCAGACGTAACGGAACATGAAGATGAGGAAGAAGATCATGAAGAGACCAGACCTGCAACTGCACGCGACACGCAAAATCGCGAAGCTAACGCTGGAACACAAGGTCAGCTAACACTGGCTCCAACAGATGACAACCTCGCGGAAACAAGCGACAATGCGAACTGCACCATAGACCAGGTCGCCCGCAATATCCCGACCACGTGTGAAGAAAGAACAACGCCCGGAAACATCACGATGGAAAGCTTGACGGACTACGCGGAAGAAATGACCCGGCTAATCGCCGAGTTGGATCAATTAAAAACCCGCGTCGAGCAAGTCGAGTCATGGTGTGCCCGGAAATTAGAGCTCCACGTGGAAGAAGTGAGAAACGAACTCAACCACAAGATCCTTAACCACAAATTAACAACCCGGGACATACTACGGGGTTTCTCGAGTCGCCTGGACGCGATGAAACAAGATCAAGACATCCAAGAAGATTTGGTACGTTAGGCACTGGATCAACTTGGACAAGCGAATAGGAACCTGAGGGATGCGAGGGAAGCGGAAGTAAGAACGAGTGACCCACCATTCGCACTACAAAGACAACAATTTCTACCCACACCAGAAAACTTGTCAAGATCCATGCGGAGTGTCTCAAGAGAAAGGGCCTACGATGGATCAGGCGGACGAGATATAAGGGTACTCGGTCCGCGAATCAATGCGCCCGAAACTAGGCAGTTCTCTATGAGACCGCAGCTCCCCACTTATGAGGGTAAAGAAAATGAGAAGCCTTCACGGTTCATCAGAGAGATGCGAACGTTTTTGGATGCTACACAGACCACGGACAGGGAACTCAGTTTCGTCCTCAGTCAAGCCCTAAAAGGTACCGCGGGAGAATGGTGGGACGTCATGGCCGACCAAATAATTTCATGGGTACAGTTTACCCAAAAATTCCTGGCAAGGTTCTGGAGCCCGGCCATACAAAGGAAAACCCAACACCAGTTGGAAAATGGCTTTTACCGCCCCGAAGAAGGAATGACGCGGGTCGCCTACGCGATGAGACTGGTAGGAAACGCCCGTGATCTGACACCCAGGCAGGGAGAAGAACACATCGTTTTAACGATCGCACGGCACTTCACACAGTCCATCTACGACTGTGTAACCGGACAGAACCTAAAAACGGTGGAAGAACTGCTCTCTCTTCTTGAACGTTGTGACCATGGTGGTACCATCAATCGAAAGCAAACGCGTGAATACCAACCACCGCCTCGAGAAAGCATCTGGAGACGACCCCCAGAGCAGGTACGCCAGAACCGAAACACACAACCACGCGCACCTTTCCAACACGGACGCGCACTGGAGCAACGGTCTTCCCCACGAAACCTGAGGAGATCACCCGAAAGACTGCGAGTAATCGAGACAGAAGAGCAAGAAGAAGACGAACCGGACAAGATAGATCCGGTAGAAGAAGAGATCATCGAGCCTACGGAAAACCTATAGGGAGCGTCAATAAAATGCAACCCTGGAACGCCCCGCCAAGGTTGCCGAGGCCCTCCAATAATGAAAATGGGGAAGAAATAACCATCAGCACTGTATTCAGCAACATCCGCGAGGAGCTGATGGAAGAAACACCAAAAACAAACCCCACGAAGAGAGTTCATGCGAGCCCACAAATTGAAATAAAAATAGAAGGCATCACTACACACGCTTTAATCGACACCGGAAGTACAATATCCGGAGTTTCCACTAACTGGTATGAGGAGCACTTCCCAATATTACGAGGGTGCCCCACGCTACCGGTGTCCAACACCTTCGTGGTGGGCGCCACGGGACAGAAATCTACCCGATTAAAGACACAATTTTGGGCTAAACTCTCCGTAAACGATATCGACTGGGAAACAGCGCTGATCGTCATTCCCGGCCTGATTTGCCCTGCCATAATAGGAGTAGACGTGATGCAGAGAATACAAGCCCAAATAAATTTAGCAGAGGGCACTATGGCCATCTGTATAGGAAATCGAGAAGGAACGATGACTCTAACCCCAGAGGTAAACAAACCTGACTTACCAGCGTGCGTTCGAAGCAATCGGCTGATGAGTTCCGAGGTAAACACTGCCGTACGAATTAGGGACATTATGACGAAAAGCCAAGGCACCGACGAACAGAAGGAAGAGGTAAGACGGATAATAGAGGAACATCCATCGTTATGGAAAGAAGGAATCGGACGAATAATGGGGTATACCCATGCCCTGCGGATGGAGAAGGACACCCCGTACTTTTCCAAGACGTACCCAATCCCGCTCAAATACCAGGCGGGGGCGGACACGGAAATTAAACGGATGCTGGACAACAAAATCATTCAGCCTAGCATGAGTCCATATATCAACCCCATCGTACCAGTTCTCAAAAAGAACGGATCTATTCGCCTCTGCCTTGACGCCCGCCGCCTGAACGAATACTTAGAAGAAGATTATGAGATGTCGGAAACCGCTGACGATATCTTTCGGAGGGTGCATAAAGTAGGATTCATGTCTAGCTTTGACATGACGAACAGCTTCTGGCAAGTCCCACTCTCAGAAGAATCCCGAAAATACACTGCGTTCATGTACCGCGGGAGATGCTATGAGTACCAGGTGACCCCTTTCGGCCTCAAAACAAGCACAGCTGCCCTGGTTAGGGCAATGAGAAAGGTATTTCAGGGCATGGAGCAATATGTCATAATCTTCGTGGATGACATACTATGCGTCTCCGAAACATACGAGGAGCACTTGATACATCTACGGGCAATACTCACCCGCTTGGTGCAGCACAACGTAACCATAAATCTGGACAAATGCCAAGTCCTCGTTAAAAGGGTATGTTTCTTGGGACATGTTCTCAGTAACGAAGGCCTATCCCAGGACCCAGAAAAGCTACGCGCGATACAAGACTTCCCACAGCCAAGGAGTATCAAACAGCTGCGGGGATTCCTGGGGTTGATTAATTACTACAGTAAATTCACCCTGGAACATGCGGAACTATCAACCCCCCTATTGGAACTCCTAAAAAAAACCGGAAGTGGGAATGGAGCAATGAGGCTCAAGCATCCTTTGCTGCATTGAAAGCAGCATTCTGTAGAGAGATTGTATTAAGATACAATATGACGGACAAACAATACTATCTCACCACGGATGCAAGCTTCTCAGCGATTGGAGCAGTATTGGAGCAAGAAGATACCGAAGGCGAACGCCGGCCGATAACATTCGCCAGTCGAACCTTGAAAGGACCCGAGCTCACCTACACTACCACCGAGAAGGAACTCCTCGCAATAGTGTGGAGTTTAAATAAATTCCGAACATATGTCGCGAGTAGTAAAGTCACCCTGCTAACAGATCATAAAGCACTCACGTTCCTCCGAGAAAGCCGACTGACAAATCAACGACTGACTCGCTGGATACTCAGTATTCAAGACTACAACCTCGAAATTAAACACATACCCGGTGGACTGAATAAACTCACGGACGCAATAAGCCGCGTAAACACCGAAGCATCGGTATGGACGAAGAGGGGCGACACACACATACCGATTTATACCACATTGCTACGAGACTTGACAACTAAAACAAAAACACTCCTGACCAGTATTGCGAAGGAACAGGCGAAAGACCCGACGCTTGCGACGATACGAGACAAGACCAGCCACCTCCAGCAGGACAAGTACAAACTAATCAACCATGTCCTCTATACCTCGGATCGCTCTGGTACACTACGGGTGGTGATTCCGAAACACATGTATCTCCAATTGATACGAGAAGTCCACGAGATTTATGGGCATACGGGGGGGGAGAAAACTGCAATGATGCTCAACGAGAACTTCTACATAAAAAAGGTCCATCGAATGGCGAGACAGGTAGCGGCTAATTGTGACCTGTGCCAGCGTACGAAAATCAACAACCACCAAGACCGGGTAGCCATGGGGACAATTATACCCCGTGCCCCGTTAGAAGTACTCTCCATCGATTATTTCGGCCCCTTGCCCAAGTCAACCGCGGGAGTACAATACATCTTAGTTATAAAAGACGTGTTCACCAAATTCATTAAAATGTATCCGGTAAAGAGAGCAACCGCACAGGTCACGACCAACAAGTTGTGCCATAAATTCATTCCAGCCTACGGGGTGCCTAAGCGTATTGTGACCGATCACGGTACGCAATTCACATCCACTATATGGAAAACGGCTCTCGCAGAAAGAGGAATCTCACACATACTCTCATCTGTGAGGCATCCTCAAAGCAATCCAGTTGAACGCACTAACCGAGAAATCGGCCGAATTCTGCGAACCGTAGTAAACACGGAACATACCGCGTGGGCCAACTGGATAGGACTCGTAGAAACCAACTGCAATGAAGTGGTACACGACTCGACGGGTTATACTCCGGTGGAACTAATGACCGGAGTCAAACCAGACCGTCCATGGCTCAAGTGGTTCCCCGAAATCCAGCAAACGGAGACAACTACCGCGGCCAAGAACAAGGAGCGTTTGCATCTGGCGTTTCAACGCATGACAAATAAAGCTGCAAAGCGCATTGAAAGGAACAACCAGGGCAGAATGTCGACCGGATACGATATCGGTGATTTGGTACTACTAAAAACAAACCCGGTATCGAATGCGGCCGACAGAAAAATAGCCAAGTTTTTTCATGTATATGAGGGACCATACACTGTTGCTTCCAATAAAGGAATCAACACGTACACTCTAGTGGATACACGGACCCGTAAACAAAAGGGAACGTTCCACGAGACTCTCCTTCGCCGATACCGCCAATCCACGGAAGGGATTAGCGCATTCCAGGAATAATCAACTACCACACCCCGCGTACCCCGGTACCCACAAGTGAGACATACGCACCGCTGTCCGTAACACTCTCGGGTGAACAACGCGACCGAGATGACGAGTGCCGGGAACCAAAGTTATGCGGGGTGGTTAATGGTGTCTCGTGCCACTCAAACTGGGAAGGATCTCAAGTATAATGAGATTCTCCTGCCTCCGAGGACAACTCTACAGCCGAGGAAGTGGAAGCCAACAACACGTGGGCAATACGTGAACGGCATTGGGATCCAGGTCCGGGCACTTACCAAGGACGCCCGTACACAGACCAGGACGCCACGACCGACGCCGACCACGGCGAAACACCGGGGCACGCCACCGCCCCAGCTGCCCATGGTCACCACGGGTGACATTGAGCAGGCGCTGCCACCGACGCCGACCGCGCCACCGCCCCAGCTGCCCATGGCCACCACGGGTGACATTGAGCGGGCGCTGCCACCGATATCAACAACGGCAAACCGCCGTGACACGACACCAACCACACTGTCCACAGTCGCCACAGGTCGTGCTGAACGAGCGCCGCCACCGATGCCGACGACAACGAGTCGCCGTGGCACGACGCCGCCCACGCTGCCCAGGACCGCCACGGGCGACACCGAACGAGCGCTGCCACCGACGCCGACCACGGCGAAACACCGGGGCACGCCACCGCCCCAGCTGCCCACGGCTACCACGGGTGACATTGAATGGGCGCCGCCACCGACATCAGCAACGGCAAACCGCCGTGACACGACACCATCCACGCTGTCCACGGCCGTCACAGGTCACGTTGAACGAGCGCCGCCACCGATGTCGACGACAACGAGTCGCCGTGGCACGACGCCGCCCACGCTGCCCAGGACCGCCACGGGCGATACCGAACGAGCGCTGCCACCGACGCCGACCACGACGAAACACCGGGGCACGCCACCACCCCAGCTGCCCATGGCCACCACGGGTGACATTGAGCGGGCGCTGCCACCGACATCAACAACGGCAAACCGCCGTGACACGACACCATCCACGCTGTCCACAGTCGCCACGGGTCGTGCTGAACGAGCGCCACCACCGATGCCGACGACAACGAGCTGCCATGATACGACGCCGCCCACGCTGCCCAGGACCGCCACGGGCGATACCAAACGAGCGCTGCCACCGACGCCGATCACGGCAAAACACCGAGGCACGCCACCGCCCCAGCTGCCCATGGCCACCACGGGTGACATTGAACGGGCGCTGCCACCGACATCAGCAACGGCAAACCGCCGTGACCCGACACCACCCACGCTGTCCAAGGTCGCCACAGGCGACGTTGAACGAGCACCGTCATCAACGCTGGCAACGGCAAACCACCGGGACCCGACGCCATCCATGCCGCCCATGACTATCACGGGTGGCACCGACTGTGCACCGCCACTGGTGCCGATCACCACCCGCCATCAGTGCACGCTGCCCCCGACACGGACCACGATATGCCGCCGACGCGTACGATCATCCAGGTCGTCTACAGCCATCACGAGACAACCCATTCCTTCCACGACCACCGCCAGCCGCTCAAGGCGAGCACGATCACCGGTGCCAACCACGACCGCCGTGCGGAGCACGACCTCGCCCAAGCAACCCGGCCGTGGAAAGTCAGCTCGGCCACAGACGACCACTATCCCTGACCGCCCGAACACACCACCGCCCACGATCACCACCACTCGCAAGAGGCGGCACGACAAGCCGCTTTCCAGAAAGAAACAGCGTCTCATGCGAGAACTGTTCGACTGCAAAGCCCGAACACCCCCACCAGGATGGGGAAAGCGAGCAAAAGGGGTCTCACTGAGCGATCCCCCTCTTGACGTTCTCCACCTGAATCCCAGGGACCCGCTGCAGCTCATGCCACCGGAATGCCGAGCGCGGCGTACCACACATCCGACGCAATAAAAACAAAGTGATGAAGTGCTCACAGTGACTACGGCGTGATAAACACAAGACCCATGCAAGGGCAGTAATTTAAGATACGTTTTAAAAAGGATACGATTTACATTTTCTCTACATGCTTTAGTTCTAGACGTATCCAGAAAACTTGTTCTGTTATACACTTCAGTTTTGACACTAACCCGCGGAAGGAGAGTCGAAAAATCTTTTTTGTTTATAATTGCCGCTCCAATAGCAACGAACGCCAACCCTTTCATTTTTGCGAATACAGTTATTAGCTATGATTTGACGTTCAGAAGCCTGAAAAGGAGGAGTCTTTTTCCGTTTTGAACGCCTAAAGTGGGGGGCTATGTAACCGTCCAAAATAGCGCATGGGCACTCGCGCGGCTCCGCGCCATCTACGCGCATATGTGGCGGGAGCGCGGGAGTCGTGCGAGTGTGCATGCCGCACCGGACACGTCAGTGAACCCACACACAACAATACCGTGTACCATAGTTACAGCCACTAGCGATAGATGACTCCTTTTCTCGCTATCCTTATTATCGCGTAGACATTCATGTATGACCGAAATTGACGGCAATAGGGTTCTACTCCCGGAACCAGTCCATACGTTGGTGCACACTACGGTTGTCGCCCTATAAATCGTACTAAGGAGCACGCATCTGCTGTGCCCTTCAAGCGCTACGCCGTACCGCCGGACACCCACTATCGGGACAGGGAAGTGTTAGTACCAGTCACTCAATTCGAGTCTTATACGCCGAGGTCTCTGCAGGGAGAGCACACGAAAAACGTCAACACAGAGGATTATATATCGCCCGTCTGTCGTCAGGTCCTACAGTAGGTACGGACAGCGGACTCTAGTCTTGAGCGCCCTTTCTGGGGGAGTCACATCGCACCTACATAGGAAAAGTATCGTGCACCGTGGCACCGTATGTGCATCTGAGAACAGAGTTAAAACCGACCCAAATAAGATCAATTCACACTCGTAGACACTCCGACCGCCGACTCTAAAAGGTGTATATAAGAATACGGAGCGCAACATATCACCGGGGTAGTTCCAAAGATTTTAGTTTATATTTTTAGTTTAGAGCCACAGAATTGACGGATGCAAGACTCATAGAACGGCCAGCTTCGCGCTCCCGCCTTACGTCGTATGCGTTTCCGTCAATTCCAGTGAGGAAACCTATAAGATAACGGAGGACACCTTAGGCTGGCCATCGCCCCCCTTTGGAAGACTCTTGGTTACTCGTAGGCAGTTTGCACATAGTGAACGTAATATAGAATCTCTCTAAGGCAAGACTGACTGCTCGCTCGGCCAACCCTAGGGTCTCCCGCCGTGTGGTCGTTGTTGTAGCCGAGGAAATCCTATATACAGATACCAAGTATCCATATTGCATAGAATCCAGCTTTTGCGTAAGCCTGAGTCCGAGCAACTCATACGTAGAAATTAGGCACGGGATAATTGCCAGCAGACTGACTGATCGCCCGGCCCGTGCTTTCGCACCACCCCGCCGTGACGTCTTCGTCTTCGCTCATATGTTCCCAGGCCTTGAAAATGAATGTAATTTAAACTCTGCTCGTAGAGATAACAGGCCTCTCCGGAACTCACCGCTGCGAGTGTTGCGTTATAGCAATAACCCGGAAATCGTAGAATCATCCGCGTATAACCACGACAATACTCCGTACGTTATTTTTGTGTATAATTTTCCTTCAGAATATATTTTCACATACTTTTACCACTACCTTTCTGTCTTTCCACTCCGCCCTGTGGTCTTACCCACTAAGATATCGCGAGGTATCTATGAAGAGAAACGGATGATAACCGCCGGCTCTCTTCCATATTAAGTGTTCTCCTCAAAACAGGATCGGTCTGCCCCAAAGGAGACAGTGTTTCTGAGGGAAACAGGTCTTGCAGTCCGAGACCCCTTGAGCGAAGAATAATTCGGTTACAAGCTTATCTCGGCCATTTCTCAACGGATTTGTGCGAATCAAGTGTCATACGCGTTTTTAGCGTCTAAAACGCACGGGGACCAGTTTTCGACGCGAAACACTCGCGGATGTCCGAGATACGAGAGTTCTTGAACGAATTGAACGAATTCATCGTCCGGAAGTGTAACACGGCGTATCTCGGCCATTTCTCAACGGATTCGTGCGAATCAAGTGTCATACGCGTTTTTAGCGTCTAAAACAGACGGGGACCGCGTTTTCGACGCGAAACACTCGCGGATGTCCGATATACGATAGTTCTTGAACGAATTGAACGAAACGCGTTGCATCGTGTGTTTCGCTTGCAAAACGTGAGAACTAGCAAGATTTCATCGTCCGGAAGTGTAACACGGCGTATCTCGGCCATTTCTCAACGGATTTGTGCGAATCAACTGTCATACGCGTTTTTAGCGTCTAAAACAGACGGGGACCGCGTTTTCGACGCGAAACACTCGCGGATGTCCGATATACGATAGTTCTTGAACGAATTGAACGAATTCATCGTCCGGAAGTGTAACACGGCGTATCTCGGCCATTTCTCAACGGATTCGTGCGAATCAAGTGTCATACGCGTTTTTAGCGTCTAAAACAGACGGGGACCACGTTTTCGACGCGAAACACTCGCGGATGAGCGAGATACGAGAGTTCTTGAACGAATTGAACGAATTCATCGTCCGGAAGTATAACACGGCGTATCTCAGCCATTTCTCAACGGATTCGTGCGAATCAAGTGCCATACGCGTTTTTAGCGTCTAAAACAGACGGGGACCACGTTTTCGACGCGAAACACTCGCGGATGTCCGAGATACGAGAGTTCTTGAACGAATTGAACGAATTCATCGTCCGGAAGTGTAACACAGCTTATCTCGGCCATTTCTCAACGGATTTGTGCGAATCAAGTGTCATACGCGTTTTTAGCGTCTAAAACAGACGGGGACCACGATTTCGACGCGATACATTCGCGGATGTCCGAGATACGAGAGTTCTTGAACGAATTGAACGAATTCATCGTCCGGAAGTGTAACACGGCGTATCTCGGCCATTTCGCAACGGATTCGTGCGAATCAAGTGTCATACGCGTCTTTAGCGTCTAAAACAGACGGGGACCACGTTTTCGACGCGAAACACTCGCGGATGTCCGAGATACGAGAGTTCTTGAACGAATTGAACGAATTCATCGTCCGTAAGTGTAACACGGCGTATCTCGGCCATTTCTCAACGGATTCGTGCGAATCAAGTGTCGTACGCGTTTTTAGCGTCTAAAACAGACGGGGACCGCGTTTTCGACGCGAAAGAGTCCCGGATTTCCGAGCTACGAGAGTTCTTGAACGAAATGAACGAAACGCGGTGCAACGTGTGTTTCGCTTGCAAAACGTGAGAACTAGCAAGATTTCATCGTCCGGAAGTGTAACACGGCGTATCTCGGCCATTTGTCAACGGATTCGTGCGAATCAAGTGTCATACGCGTCTTTAGCGTCTAAAACAGACGGGGACCACGTTTTCAACGCGAAACACTCGCGGATGTCCGAGATACGAGAGTTCTTGAACGAATTGAACGAAACGCGGTGCATCGTGCGTTTCGCTTGCAAAACGTGAGAACTAGCAAGATTTCATCGTCCGGAAGTGTAACACGGCGTATCTCGGCCATTTCTCAACGGATTCGTGCGAATCAAGTGTAATATGCGTTTTTAGCGTCCAAAACAGACGGGGACCACGTTATCGACGCGAAACACTCGCGGATGTCCGAGATACGAGAGTTCTTGAACGAATTGAACGAAACGCCGTGCAACGTGCGTTTCGCTTACAAAACGTGAGAACTAGCAAGATTTCATCGTCCGGAAATGTAACACGGCGTATCTCGATCATTTCTCAACGGATTCGTGCGAATCAAGTGTCATACGCGTTTTTAGCGTCTAAAACAGACGGGGACCGCGTTTTCGACGCGAAACACTCGCGGAAGTCCGATATACGATAGTTCTTGAACGAATTGAACGAAACGCGGTGCATCGTGCGTTTCGCTTGCAAAACGTGAGAACTCGCAAGATTTCATCGTCCGGAAGTGTAACACGGCGTATCTCGGCCATTTCTCAACGGATTCGTGCGAACCAAGTGACATACGCGTTTTTAGGGTCTAAAACAAACGGGGACCACGTTTTCGACGCGAAACACTCGCGGATGTCCGAGATACGAGAGTTCTTGAACGAATTGAACGAAACGCGGTGCATCGTGCGTTTCGCTTGCAAAACGTGAGAACTAGCAAGATTTCATCGTCCGGAAGTGTAACACGGCGTATCTCGGCCATTTCTCAACGGATTCGTGCGCATCAAGTGTAATATGCGTTTTTAGCGTCCAAAACAGACGGGGACCACGTTATCGACGCGAAACACTCGCGGATGTCCGTGATACGAGAGTTCTTGAACGAATTGAACGAAACGCCGTGCAACGTGCGTTTCGCTTACAAAACGTGAGAACTAGCAAGATTTCATCGTCCGGAAATGTAACACGGCGTATCTCGATCATTTCTCAACGGATTCGTGCGAATCAAGTGTCATACGCGTTTTTAGCGTCTAAAACAGACGGGGACCGCGTTTTCGACGCGAAACACTCGCGGATGTCCGATATACGATAGTTCTTGAACGAATTGAACGAAACGCGGTGCATCGTGCGTTTCGCTTGCAAAACGTGAGAACTCGCAAGATTTCATCGTCCGGAAGTGTAACACGGCGTATCTCGGCCATTTCTCAACGGATTCGTGCGAATCAAGTGTCTTACGCGTTTATAGCGTCTAAAACAGACGGGGACCACGTTTTCGACGCGAAACACTCGCAGATGTCCGAGATACGAAAGTTCTTCAACGAAATGAACGAATTCATCGTCCGGAAGTGTAACACGGCGTATCTCGGCCATTTGTCAACGGATTCGTGCGAATCAAGTGTCATACGCGTCTTTAGCGTCTAAAACAGACGGGGACCACGTTTTCGACGCGAAACACTCGCGGATGTCCGAGATACGAGAGTTCTTGAACGAATTGAACGAATTCATCGTCCGGAAGTGCAACACGGCGTATCTCGGCCATTTCTCAACGGATTTGTGCGAATCAAGTGTCATACGCGTTTTTAGCGTCTAAAACAGACGGGGACCACGATTTCGACGCGATACACTCGCGGATGTCCGAGATACGAGAGTTCTTGAACGAATTGAACGAATTCATCGACCGGAAGTGTAACACGGCGTATCTCGGCCATTTCTCAACGGATTCGTGCGAATCAAGTGTCATACGCGTTTTTTGCGTCTAAAACAGACGGGGACCACGTTTTCGACGCGAAACACTCGCGGATGTCCGAGATACGAAAGTTCTTGAACGAATTGTACGAATTCATCGTCCGGAAGTGTAACACGGCGTATCTCGGCCATTTCTCAACGGATTCGTGCGAATCAAGTGTCATACGCGTTTTTAGCGTCTAAAACAGACGGGGACCACGTTTTCGACGCGAAACACTCGCGGATGTCCGAGATACGAGAGTTCATGAACGAATTGAACGAAACGCGGTGCATCGTGCGTTTCGCTTGCAAAACGTGAGAAATAGCAAGATTTCATCGTCCGGAAGTGTAACACGGCGTATCTCGATCATTTCTCAACGGATTCGTGCGAATCAAGTGTCATACGCGTTTTTAGCGTCTAAAACAGACGGGGACCGCGTTTTCGACGCGAAACACTCGCGGATGTCCGATATACGAGAGTTCTTGAACGAAATGAACGAAACGCGGTGCATCGTGTGTTTCGCTTGCAAAACGTGAGAACTAGCAAGATTTCATCGTCCGGAAGTGTAACACGGCGTATCTCGGCCATTTGTCAACGGATTCGTGCGAATCAAGTGTCATACGCGTCTTTAGCGTCCAAAACAGACGGGGACCACGTTTTCAACGCGAAACACTCGCGGATGTCCGAGATACGAGAGTTCTTGAACGAATTGAACGAATTCATCGTCCGGAAGTGCAACACGGCGTATCTCGGCCATTTTTCAACGGATTTGTGCGAATCAAGTGTCATACGCGTTTTTAGCGTCTAAAACAGACGGGGACCACGATTTCGACGCGATACACTCGCGGATGTCCGAGATACGAGAGTTCTTGAACGAATTGAACGAATTTATCGACCGGAAGTGTAACACGGCGTATCTCGGCCATTTCTCAACGGATTCGTGCGAATCAAGTGTCATACGCGTTTTTAGCGTCTAAGACAGACGGGGACCACGTTTTCGACGCGAAACACTCGCCGATGTCCGAGATACGAGAGTTCTTGAACGAATTGAACGAATTCATCGACCGGAAGTGTAACACGGCGTATCTCGGCCATTTCTCAACGGATTCGTGCGAATCAAGTGTCATACGCGTTTTTAGCGTCTAAAACAGACGGGGACCGCGTTTTCGACGCGAAACACTCGCGGATGTCCGATATACGATAGTTCTTGAACGAATTGAACGAAACGCGGTGCATCGTGCGTTTCGCTTGCAAAACGTGAGAACTCGCAAGATTTCATCGTCCGGAAGTGTAACACGGCGTATCTCGGCCATTTCTCAACGGATTCGTGCGAATCAAGTGTCATACGCGTTTATAGCGTCTAAAACAGACGGGGACCACGTTTTCGACGCGAAACACTCGCGGATGTCCGAGATACGAAAGTTCTTCAACGAATTGAACGAATTCATCGTCCGGAAGTGTAACACGGCGTATCTCGGCCATTTGTCAACGGATTCGTGCGAATCAAGTGTCATACGCGTTTTTACCGTCTAAAACAGACGGGGACCACGATTTCGACGCGATACACTCGCGGATGTCCGAGATACGAGAGTTCTTGAACGAATTGTACGAATTCATCGTCCGGAAGTGTAACACGGCGTATCTCGGCCATTTCTCAATGGATTCGTGCGAATCAAGTGTCATACGCGTTTTTAGCGTCTAAAACAGATGGGGACCACGTTTTCGACGCGAAACACTCGCGGATGTCCGAGATACGAGAGTTCATGAACGAATTGAACGAAACGCGGTGCATCGTGCGTTTCGCTTGCAAAACGTGAGAAATTGCAAGATTTCATCGTCCGGAAGTGTAACACGGCGTATCTCGGCCATTTCTCAACCGGATTCGTGCGAATCAAGTGTCATACGCGTTTATAGCGTCTAAAACAGACGGGGACCACGTTTTCGACGCGAAAAACTCGCGGATGTCCGAGATACGAAAGTTCTTCAACGAATTGAACGAATTCATCGTCTGGAAGTGTAACACGGCGTATCTCGGCCATTTGTCAACGGATTCGTGCGAATCAAGTGTCATACGCGTCTTTAGCGTCTAAAACAGACGGGGACCACGTTTTCAACGCGAAACACTCGCGGATGTCCGAGATACGAGAGTTCTTGAACGAATTGAACGAAACGCGGTGCATCGTGCGTTTCGCTTGCAAAACGTGAGAACTAGCAAGATTTCATCGTCCGGAAGTGTAACACGGCGTATCTCGGCCATTTCTCAACGGATTCGTGCGAATCAAGTGTAATATGCGTTTTTAGCGTCCAAAACAGACGGGGACCACATTATCGACGCGAAACACTCGCGGATGTCCGAGATACGAGAGTTCTTGAACGAATTGAACGAAACGCCGTGCAACGTGCGTTTCGCTTACAAAACGTGAGAACTAGCAAGATTTCATCGTCCGGAAATGTAACACGGCGTATCTCGATCATTTCTCAACGGATTCGTGCGAATCAAGTGTCATACGCGTTTTTAGCGTCTAAAACAGACGGGGACCGCGTTTTCGACGCGAAACACTCGCGGATGTCCGATATACGATAGTTCTTGAACGAATTGAACGAAACGCGGTGCATCGTGCGTTTCGCTTGCAAAACGTGAGAAATCGCAAGATTTCATCGTCCGGAAGTGTAACACGGCGTATCTCGGCCATTTGTCAACGGATTCGTGCGAATCAAGTGTCATACGCGTCTTTAGTGTCCAAAACAGACGGGGACCACGTTTTCAATGCGAAACACTCGCGGATGTCCGAGATACGAGAGTTCTTGAACGAATTGAACGAATTCATCGTCCGGAAGTGCAACACGGCGTATCTCGGCCATTTCTCAACGGATTTGTGCGAATCAAGTGTCATACGCGTTTTTAGCGTCTAAAACAGACGGGGACCACGATTTCGACGCGATACACTCGCGGATGTCCGAGATACGAGAGTTCTTGAACGAATTGAACGAATTCATCGACCGGAAGTGTAACACGGCGTATCTCGGCCATTTCTCAACGGATTCGTGCGAATCAAGTGTCATACGCGTTTTTAGCGTCTAAAACAGACGGGGACCACGTTTTCGACGCGAAACACTCGCGGATGTCCGAGATACGAGAGTTCTTGAACGAATTGAACGAATTCATCGTCCGGAAGTGTAACACGGCGTATCTCGGCCATTTCTCAACGGATTCGTGCGAATCAAGTGTCATACGCGGTTTTAGCGTCGAAAACAGACGGGAACAGCGTTTTCGACGCGAAACACTCGCGGATGTCCGAGATACGTGAGTTCTTGAACGAATTGAACGAAACGCGGTGCATCGTGCGTTTCGCTTGCAAAACGTTTCAG